>RJWT010021710.1:0-17488 GCA_004365215.1 Cuniculus paca | reverse complement strand
CAGACCTGGTCTCGCAGAAGCATATGGTACCTACCCCTAGGCTACTCCAGGTGAACAGGAACATGGGACACTGGAGACCCAGAGCCCATTACAGACAAGCCCCCAGAGTCAGCTCTCAGCCTCGGACTGGGAAGAAGCGTGAGAGAGAGAATGCAAGCGGAGGGAACCCTGTACAAGAGGACTTCCCAAAGAGGACAGGACAAAACAAACCGCCCGGGCGAATAGTGACTGGGTCCATTCACTTATTTATTCTTCCATTTCTTCATCAAACATCCAAAGAATCTAGTAAATTCCAGACACTCCTCAGAAACTGAGGACACAGTAATGAATAAAACTTGACTGCTTCCCGGAGAAACTTACAATCCAGGAGTGATAACAGACTTGTGTATAAAAACTTACAGGTTTTAAATAAGGGCAACATACAAAGCTGCACAAGACAATTATGTGTGAGCAGAGATGAGAGGTGGGTACCATGGCCTGGGTGCTGGGTGAGGGCTGAGGCTGCTAGGCAGGCTGCATGGGGAGGGACCTCAGGCACAGAGGCAGGTACAAATGGAAAGAGAAGTATGACAGTATCCACACTGGGTCTCACCTGGTTGAGCAGATGGGTGGTCAGGGGACAGGAAGGTGAAGAAAGGGTGAGACTGGACCAAGGAGGCTATAAATGCCCAACTATAGAGATCTGGGAGTAGTGGAGGATGTTATCAGGAAAGGACATGATCATCCCAACCTGGAATGCAATGGGGTTGGCAGAGGAGGCAGACATGGGTGTTGAGGCAAAGTGGGAGGTGAGGACAGAGACCCAGTGGAAGGAGAGAAGCCCCCAAAGGAGCTTGAGTTGCCCTCAGTGTTTGAAGTGAGGCCACGTCCTGATGATGTTGTACAAAGCCTGTCCAGGGGACAGAGTGTTGGCCACATCACTGTGGCCCAGCAGTAGGTAGTTGGGGGTCAGATACCCTTTGTTCACAGCACACTCGATCAGGTCCTGGGCTGCCTCTAGCGCAGTAGCACTGGGTGGGTTGCCTGCAAAACACAGTCACCCATTGATCATAGGGTCCTAGAGCACTCAGTCAGGACAGGGTACACTCCTAAACCCCACCCCACCCAGCACCACCACCACACTAGTATTCCACTGTTGGTGGCTGCACTACAGAAGACAACAAGCCAGGTCGAGTTTGGATGTTTCAGTTTCAAAAATTTTCTGAAATCTGAAGGGCTGAGCCTGAGAAAATACACACAATTTTTCGAGTATATACAAAGCCTTTTACCACTGCAAATGTTTAATCTGGTAGTTCTTCTGGGGGGAGTTAAGTACACAAGAGGACATTAAACAATGTCTGGAGATATCTGTGGTTGTCAAAACTGGAAGATGGGAGGACCCTGTCGTGATCTATTTGGTGGAAGTTAGGGATACTACTAAGCATCCTACAAAACACAGGACATTCCACAACGAAGAGTTTTTATCTGATCTGAAATGTCACTAGCACCAAGGTTAGACCTTATTTTAGTGACAGATATGCTTCCTGCATCTTACCTTACCCAGTTCCAATCTCAGTCAGGCACAATGCTGAGTTGCCCCTACCTGTATTCAATACTCATTCCAGTATCGGTCTGAACCAGTCCCAGTGACAGGGCTTCTCTTTCCAGGGATTCAACTAAAAGCCCCTGAGTATAAATAACTTCTAGGTAGGAGCTCTGAGCCTTGACAGTCCACAATGTGTACTCTCAGTGCACAATCAGGATTCTCTGTACTTTGACATGTAAAGCATAGTAGCCCCACATTGTTGCTATGGTAACCAAGAAAGGATGCACCTAAGATAATCTAAAAATATTCACAGAAAGCTCCATGATTTTGTCTGCTTGATACATTTCTTAGACATTGGAAAATAAAGATATATACACATTTGGCTGTGTGTGAAAGAGGTACTTTCAGGATGAGTATTCTGTCTGGCAGTCTGTCACACTCAATTAAATGGCAAATTAGATGTTTCAGCAGATGCAGACACTTAAGTGATCATTGGTTCCAGTGTCTTTGCTGTTCACATCAGACACTTCCCCCTCCAGATACCATAAATGACCACTTCTACCCAATTTATTCAACTTACCTGAGAAGGTACCCATGAAGACAATCCCTAAGGCAATGTCACTGTAGCCAGGGGTGAAGGAGCCTTGGACATTCCAGCCTACCCCTTCATAAACACCACCATCCTGGCCCACAAGGAAGCTAGAAAGCACAAGAGAAGATGGAAATTAGCATGAGAGAGGCACTTTGAGTTTCTTTTTTTACCTTCATCAATTAATTCATTCATGCCTTTCTCTATTAGCTATAATCAATTAAAGTATAAATTAATCTATTACATTATCTATTAGAGTCTAAGTTACAGAGACAAATAAGGCTGAGTCTCTAACACTGATGTGCTAGTAAGCCAGAAGGGGAGACAGGCAGGCAGGATGGGAAATGGGAAGCCCTAATATATAGTATTTCCATATTTCTGTGCAAGAAGACACCTACCATGGCCAATTTTATCCTACCAATGATTTAACAACTGGTTTGCAAAATTTCTGAATCTCTAACAACCAGTTCTCATGATTGAGCATATGTCCGCCTTTCTCCCAGACATCACTTGCTGCCTGCAAGAAGGTCATCGTGAATGAAGAAAGAAGAAAGCTTTCAGTGCCTGGCTTTCCCTACCTCACCAATGAAACTATTACTCTCTGAGAAGTACAAGGACACCGTGTTGACACTGCTGTGTGACACTGCCCACCAAAGCAGTGTCCTGGTAGGTAATACGTGTTGGAGAAAAACATTTCTTATTTTAAAAGGGTTGTTACTAATGTGGCAGAGAGAAAAGATGCAGTCAGCTCAAGAGTAGATACTAAGCAATGGGAAATCCTCCTCGATGGCTCACAGTTCTGCAGGCTGCATCGTGCACAAAGGTACTTGGCTGGGGGACAACAGGGACTAAACGCCAGCTCCACTGGCTAAATCAGGAGTGGGGGCTCCTTCATTAACATGTACAAATACACCACATATGCTTGTGGAGGCCAGTCCTTAGACTTAACATTTAGTGTGATTGTGTCTGATAGTACCGGAGGCAGAGTAGAACCCCAGATGTATTTGCAACCTCTGAAAGTAGCCGCAATAAATTTGTACTTGTTTTGTGCACCCTTAGGGGTTTTTTTCCTATGTGTGTTAGGCTGAAGTTGCTAGCTTTTTGTTTGTTTTTGTGGTATTGGGGATCAAATCTCGGGCCTTTACACTGTTACACTCCCATTCCCTTTTTTCTTTTTTATTTTGAGACAGCGTCTCACTAAGTCACTAGGTTGCCCAAACTGGGCTTGAACCTGCAACACTCCTGCCTCAGCCTTTGAGAGTGTTGGGATTACAGCCATGTGACATCATGCCCAGCTAAAATTACTAGTTTTTTAAATCCTTTGATGGAAATATCGACCAAAATCCTGACACAGAAGTTTGAAACCCATTTGGACTACACTTAATGAGGAAAAAAGAAAGAAAAATGTTCCTCTTCCATTAGGTCAGTGTGTTATTACAGAGTCACAGGCCTTACCACCACAGAAATCAAAGGATATTAGCCTGCCCTTCTCCTTGCTTTCAAATAAGAAATATTCTCTCCAAGGAGGTTTCTAGTCTGTAGATCCAGAGGGTTGGCACAATAACACAACAGGAAACAAGTTTGCAGTTGTGGCTGCTTCCTCTGTCTTTTCAGCAGTCTTGGCATTCTTCATGTGAATATACTTTTAAAGAAGCACAGGTCGAGCTAGCCCCTTAGCTGCCTCCTATATGAGGTCCACCTAGGTTTGGGTGGAAAATCAATGAGGTGGTACCTGAAGGACCTGTCAGATGGTGAGTATTTGGTACATGTTAGTTTTCTGTCCTGCTCCTTTCAGAGGTTCAATTTCTACTCCCATCAAGGGAAAAGAAGCCCCCTGTCCTTGAACCCACTTACTTGTACCCAATGTCACACTCTTGGTATTTATCCATAAAGAGGGATTGGAGATCTTGGACCAGCAGGCGGCACTCATCAGCTGCACTACAGGTTCTCCCACCAGTGTGGAGGATGATAACATACTTAGCAGGGAGGGTCATGGTGTGGCAGTAGGTCACCCTGGCCCTCCAAGCCGACCGTGGGACAATGCTGGGGCAAGCTGTGGTGAGAAAAGAAACAAAACGTAGAGTTGGTCTTGTTCACCCATGTCAGCCACCTGACTACTGAAGGCTGCCATGGTCCTTAGGTGACAGAGACATCCCAACCCCATGCCTGCCCCGGGCATTCTACCCTGACCCTGACTATGGGACTCAAGAGCAGGATATGTCCCAGCAGCAGAACCTGCATTCTTTATTCTGAAAGACTGTCTTTGAGAGTCACTTGGAATCCATAGAACTCTGTCAGTGTAAAGCAATACTCGATATTGACAGATGGCACCAGTCCAAAGGCGAATTCAAATTGATTCAGTGCTTCAGGATGATAGAAATAATTCCTTCCCAACTTCATCAAGCCCAAGAAAAGGCTAAAAGTGCTACTTCTTCCTCTTCTTTTTATTATTATTATTATTATTATTACTGTTTGACTACTACTACTACTACCACTACCACTACTACTACTACTACTACTGGCACAGGGAATTGAATTCAAGACCTTGCACATGCTAGACAAGCGCTGTACCACTAAGCTACAACCCCAGTCCACTTTACTGTTTTTGATGTTCCTTCTTGTAAACCAATAGTGTTTACCAAGTTATCTAAACTCTGTTAAACTCTTCCTGTAAGGTGAGTGTCAGTGGTAACTTAAGCTTTCCTCAGCACTTAAGTCTGTTAGTGTTGTTCTAGTTTTTGTATTCAGAAATACGTGTTTGTTTATAAGAATTTATAAAAATTTGCATAAAAGTACTGTGGCCCTTTCTAAGTCTCTTTTTCTTTCCTAGGACTTTTCACCATATAACCCACCAACTATTTCACTTGTCCATGCTACTGTTGGCTTTCTCTGCTCTCTACAGTGAAACTCTACAAGATCAGAGATTTGCTGTTTGCATCCTTTGTATATCTTCATGGCCTAGCAGGTGCTCAGTAACTGCATGTGGAATGATGGAATAATGAGGGCGTATATACACACTGGGCACAGCGCTGAGGCCCCATCATTCTGAGATCTCAATGGCAAAGAAGTGGCATGGAGCATCTCTGTCAAAATTTTCCACCCTCAAAGTTTCAGAAAGTTGGGTGACCGGTAGCCTCCCAGGAAGAATCTAATCTAATGAGAACCCAGTGAAGAGGTCATTCTTGGCAGTGTCTGAGTGACAGTGGGGTGAATCTGGAAGGAGCCCAGTGGGGTTGGAGGTCTCACCTTTCTTCAGGCTTGCCTTCTGTGGAGGGGCTAGGCAGTTTTCACCTTCCACAAAAAGTGGCTGGGTGTACCTGGGTGATAGGTGACCCTTTAGGACAGCATAGGAGATTAGGCCCCTCATGGCTGAAAGGGCTACAGGGCTGGGACTATGGCCTGGAAGAGAACAATTTGTGGAAAATATCAGCCTGGCTTGGGTTTCAGGAGAGCTAGATGGAGAAAACAAAAAGCTCTGTCAGACCCTGCTTAGCTATTGGAGGAAAAGAAGGGGGATGGGACTCATCCCCCAGGTCAGAGACATGAAAGTCAAGGATCCTCTAGACAGAGCTCTCAGTGGTTCAGAGTGAAGCCTTTTCTTAATAACTTGCCAAGACTTCAATCAGAGACAGCACCATGCTGGGCAGCACCCACCTGCTCAGGCCAGTGGCTCCTACCACCAGATCCCTGCCAGGCACACACCAGGCTCTTTACCTGCCTTAACTCATTTAATCCTCACTACAAATCTCTGACATTGATGCTGCTATTAATTCCATTAAGACAAACTTGAAGCTCTAAGAAGTGACATGCTCAAAACTGCAAGTCAACAAACGGCAAGGAGTAACTATAAAAAACTAAATAAATAAGTAAATAAAGAGGTCAAACACAAAGAGTCCTCTTGCATAGAAGATATGGGTACATGTTTTAGTTACTTTTCTCATGGATGCACCACTCTTGGTTACCTACTTCTCAGAGACTCTGGCTGCACCTTGGGGAAACAGAAATCATGAAATTTGCCTGAACTATCTCAAAAGATATTGGTGAAGAAAATGATAAACTAGATTACATGATTTTGGGAGAATACACATTTAAGATGCAGATGATAGGGGGCTTGGAGCAATAGTCTAGAAGAAAGTGGGAGGAAGTCAGAGACTAAAGGCCTCTAAGTGTTTTTTTAAAGGTATGTAGGAAATCTGGGAGTGAGAGATGGAAAGAGGAGCTTCCTGGCAGGAAATTGGAAGCACAGTCTGCAGCCATAGAAACATCAGTGATAAAGAGAAAGTGTGATGGTCACTGATGCAAAGGGTAGAGCTGCAGAGAGAAGAGTGGCAAGAAAAGTCTGGGGAGTATTTCTATGTGTGAGCTTGCCAGAGGAAAGGGGCTGCTGCATAGATGGAAATGGAAGTCAGAATAGTTGGAGGGAAGATTATAATAATATCATGGAAGCCAAGGGAGAAGAGTATGCCAAGAGAGTGATCTTCAGGTATATATGAAAGGGTAGCAGAGTGTGGGAATGAAACAATAAAAGTCTTTGGAGAAAGGTCATTATTTTTCTGGGATGATCATTACCTTCCGTGGTGCCAAAGAAGGCGATACCCAGGGAGACATTGTATCCCTGGGTGTGCAGGCCTTGGATATTCCAGCCAACACCTTCATACACCCTGCCATCCTCTCCGACCAGGAAGCTGTACACAGTAAGGAAAGGAAGATTTAGTGGCTGGCATGATAGCACACTCCTGAGAGAGGAAACCTCTTACCCAGGCTCAGAAAAGAGGTCTCCAGTTATGTAAAAGAAATCTCCATGGATTCTTCCCAGACAATGGAAAGACAAAGTCATTTATCTGAGCCCTTAACGTTCTAAAGGACCTACTCCCACATTGTATATCTCTCTCCCCTGCGCACACATGAGAGTTGTGTATGAATCATACTATGTACTCAGAAGGAGGAGAGGTGCTGAAACCTGCACAGTAACTAATAAGGACCCAACCACACAATGCTAGAGTCTCCTCTGACTCCACACATCCTTAAACATGGTTCTCCTCCCCTCTCCAAAGTGCACGCTGCCCATGAGATTCCCACATAATTTCATACCTCCTTGTAGGGTGACTGACTCACTGAGACCTTGAACTTACCTCAAGGATGTAGATGCAAGCAGTGCATTTAGGAAATGATTTCAGAAGCCAAAGTGAGGCAGCAAGGAAAATCAGAGGCAAGAGAAACCCAATGAAGTGTGATCACCTGGGTTTTCACAGTGGCATCAGGGTCACCACCCATACCCTCCCTGTCCTTCTGAGGAACTATACATGCACTTTGGAACTGTCCTTTAGAAGGGCTAGGAGCTGAGGAAGTTGCCCAGGTGCTCATTAACTCCCCTCCCCATCAACCACTCAGGGGAAGGCCTGAAGCAGGAGATCACGGCTGGCGTGACACTTGAGGAAGGAAGCCATCACCACATTCAGAACTGTCCATAGGTGCCCAAAGTCAGAGGTGCGTTTCCTGGATGGATCATTATGGGAACAGGTGGGAAGTTTGCACCACAAAGGAGGAGCCCAGACTTGTGGTAAGATAGCGCATACTGTGGGTACAGAGTTTAGGTTTCATGAGCCCACAGCTCTGTGACCTTGAGGAAATCAAACAACCTCCCCTAATTTGGGGAGATGGAAATACTTTTTCTATCAAACTCAGGGCTGTCAGGAAACAAAGGCATGCAACTACAAGTAAGTCATCTACAACCTGTGATGTGCTGGTCAAACCAGGTATAGATGAGCAGCAAGTACAATTATTAATTCACATTCTTTGCTTCCTTTGGGAGATTGCATCGGCAAGGACCTCCCAGAAAATTCCAAAGAATTTAGGATTTCATGAGAGTCTTAAATATTTTATTCATTATAAAACCTACATAACTACAACCCAGAAGGTGAAGCAAACAGGTGAGAAGGGACAGGAGAGCAGCTTTGGTCACATGCCTGGAGAGCCCAGGCCCAGCGTCTTACTTGTAGGCCACGTCACATCTGCTGTTGTTGTGGACATGATAGGATTGCAGTTCCCGCAGCCTCCGACTGCAGGTAATCTGGTCTTGGCATTCCAGTCCAGGGATGTGGTGTGTTACAAGTATATCCACTGGCATAGTCAGCTGAGACCTACAGCCAGCAGCTTCTGCTTCCCACTCCTTGCGAGAGACCATCGTGAAGACACCTGGGGGAGGGGGCATGGATGTCACTTGGTGCATTCTGCCCCAGGGGTCCATATTAGCTACCTGGGTCGCACTTGCTGGTTGGGACCACATTGGCCCCACAGTGGTAAAAGAGCTCTAGAAAGAGGCCCAAAGGAGGCAGGTACTCTCCCCTGCTCATCCCCATACCCCTATCTCAATGACACACTCTAAGAGTCTGCACCAGATAAGAGACCTACATGGTCCCCATTCCAACAAGTCCCCCACAACAGACAGAACCCATCTCCCAGATTCTTCACTGAGCTACCCCAAGCCCCTGCTTCAAGAAACATCTCCGCATCACCCCTTTTCCATGGGGAAAGTTCTAGTGACCTTACACTATGTCACCTCATTAGTTATGACCTCAGTGTGTACTCCTACACTGTCTGTACTCCCTTGGGTCGGGGCTGCATCTCCTTATCCCAGGGCTTCCTCTAGGCGCTGGCTGTGTCTCCCTCTCAATCTCTGCACTGCTTGAGGTCAGAGTTTGGGTCTCTATCCACTGCAGTAGCTATTTCTCCCCTTCCTGAATTTTATTTCCTCCTGGCTCCACTCCTATACCCCAAGGATGTAGGACAATCTGTGCGAGTGGACGACCAGATCTGCCCTCTACAACTCAACTCCATTCACCCATTCTAGTTACATGTGGCTGTGTAGACCCGAGAAACATTTCTGGTCACATAAGAAATCCCTGTGGCGCCCAAACCTCCTCACCATCAAGACCCAGTTTGCCTTTTCCAATGAGCCGGGAGATGTTTCCAAACAGGTGCTGTAGCCCCTTTGACACTTGTCTCACTTGTGTTTTGTCCCATGAGGAAACACCTGCAAAAGAATATTCCATTTTGCATTGGTCTTCAGAAACTTCTAGTACCAAGAGTGTCAGTGGCATGGGCTTCAGCTAGAAGCAGTTTCCCCCTCTCCCCTCTTGATGTCCCCAAACCCTCTCTAGGAAACCCCTGTGAATTGACTAGAGGATCCCTTCTAATAACAGCAGTTGGCATGACTTTCTACAGCACCAACTTTTGGCAGGCCCCTCAGCACCAGATCCCAGTAATCTCCAGGATGCTAGTTAATAGTTAAGCACAGGGAGTCAGTGTATTAACCTAGTCTCATGAGAGATACCTACACACACAATTAACCAAAAACCAACTTGGAAATGTATTCAGGAACCTCAGAACCACAAAATTCTCTTTGGTGTGAATTTTACACAATGACAGCAATGAGGATAAGTAAGTGGAGAAGCAGGTAGAATTATCTGCACAAAACAGGCCAGTTGCTGGTTATTTGGGAGCATCTGCTAAATGCATGCTCCCATACAAAGGACCATGGGTGTGGGCATAGGCATCAGTCAACATCCCCAGTCCCAGCAAATGACACTCTGACCCACAAGAAGTATTCTCTTATTGACAAGCATATATCTATGCCTGGTTAGACTAACTGACTCACTAAAAAATAAACACTCTGATCAAGCACTAAGTCCTCCATGTACATTATCTTATTTAACCCTTACGGTAAGATTAGAAGACCTGTTACCACATCTCAATTTGCAGGTAGGAAAATTAAGATTTAAAGAGTTGAATAATTTACTAAAAATCATTACTAGATGCAGGATAGGAGTTTTAGTGCAGTTCTAAAAACTCCAAGATCTGTGCTCTAAATATAAAGGATAGGGAAAACAATTAATTCTTATTATGAGACTTTAGGACGACCCTTCTTTAGTACAGAGAAAGAAAACTTACCAAGGACTTGGACACTCAGAGCAGAGAAGACAAGAAGCCGGGGCAGCATTCTCATGTGGCCCTGGGACAGCAAATGGGGGCAGTGTGGTCAGTAATCCTGGGAAGACAGGGTCCCTGGGAGAGACAACTAGCATGACCATGCTCACTCTGCCACCGCAGCACCCCTAGACTGCACAGTTCTGCAGTTTTCAACCTCTGCCACGCTGCAGGCCTCCTGAGAGCCAGGCCCTGCTCAGACTTCTCAGGATGCTCTGCATATCACAGATGCAAAACATCCTGTCCTAGGACTCTGCCAGTTCAAATCATTGAGTGTTTACCGTGTGCAAGGGCTATATAGACGCTTGAAAATGCAACCTAATTTAATCTTCACATTAATTCTGTAACATAGGATTTTTAGCCCCCATTTCTACAAGACACAAGAAATCCAACCAAGAAATCCAAACTCTCTGGGAGGAGTCTCCTGCAGAGAATTCCCTTGCAATGAAAGATACAACCAGTTTGGGGGGTCGACAGGACTAAGAGAGGGCTCTGAAGAAGAAACACTCATGCTCACACTCTGAAATACCTGTGGACCTTGTGTTGCCCCAGCCCAGGACCCTCAAGACAAATGTCTGTCCTAAACAAGGGCATCAGAAGGGAGGGTGAGTGGTTTGGTTGGTCCCTCTGTGGGGGATGGGGTTGCACTTCAGCCCAACTTTTTCCAAGATGTCTCTGTGACTAGAGGGGACTGGTGAGACATCAGAGACCCCCTCCTTCATGGGAGAATTGGGGCGAAAGTGCATCCCAGTTCTAGGGCAGAGGAAATCAGATTTTAACACTCATCTGGTAGAGTCCAGCCTCTTCTAGGAGAGGACTCCAAAGAACAAACACTCACAGTCAGAAATACATGTGGACCCTGTGCTGTCCCAGCCCAGTAGGTCAGGGTGCAGTCCATGCACCCCTCATTGGATGGCAGCTCCTCCCTTCAGACTGGGCTTCCAGGCCCTTCCCCTCCTCCAGCTGGTTCCCCCTCCTCCTCCTCCTATTCCTCCTCCTCCTCCTTCTGTTCCTCCTCCTCCTCACCTTCTACTCCTCCTCCTCACCTTCTCTTCCTCCTCCTCCTCCTGTTCCTTTTCTTCTTCTTCCTCAGAAGAAGCCTTTTTTCTCCTTCATCCTCAGAGGGAACTATCTCCTTGGGAAGGGACCACTGGGGATCTGGCTTCTCAGAGAGAAGAAAGCCCTTGATCCCTAACAGAAGGTGGAGGACAGAGATCTGAGGCTGGGAGCTGACTACGTCCACAGCACTAAGAGGAGCTCAGGTGAAACCAGCCTTGAGCTGAGAGCACCTGGGGACCCGCCCCGTGAATAAGCCCAGGTGCCTCCTCTCTGGAAAAGGGCCTGATTGCCCAACACTCCTGGGGCGTCTTCCTCACCTCCAGCCCTCAATAAGCCCTTCCAACATAAGAATCTCTGTGGGGTCAGGAAGATGTGTCCCTGTCCCCTGAGAACTTCCTGCCCATACAGGCAAATCTGCTCCAGGTATCTGAAGGTTGTGGATTTATGTCATTCACTAGGTACCCACACACACACTCATCCCCTACACATGGAAATCCACAGGGGTCTATGGCAGGAGGAAGGAGGAAGAGACATAGAGGGCTATGTTCCCTGGAGGCAGCTCCCATTTGTGACCATGTAGGCTACACATCCATCATCCCACCTCCCACCATACGGTATCCTTCTCATTAAAAGTTCATCACAAGAACTCTCTACAAACTGAGTACCTCCAGCCCCTCTCCCACTCTTAGATTGGTAATATTAGAACATGCCCTGGACAGATTTCATGGTCTACATTTCTTTTTTTTTTTTTTTTTTTTTGAGACAAGTTCTCATTGTGCAGCTCAGGCTGGCCTTCAGCTCACTTTGTAGCCCAGGCTGGTCTCAAACTTTGACGATCCCCCTGCCTCAGCCTCCTGAGTGCTGGGATTACAGGCATGCACCACCATGCCCAGCATAGTCTACATTTCTTGCCTCCTAGGGTGGCAAGAGTAAGATTCACATGGCACTTTCTAAGAATCCACATCTCCCAAGTGACCCTTGGACCTGTCATCTTTCTGAGGGCAGGGCAGCCTTGGGTACCCTGGAAATGTCCCATATCTAGAAAGGCTGCCATTGCTGAGTCACAGTCTCACTCTCAGGCCAGAGATTCCTAGAAAAGCTCCCTTAACCGGTTCCTTCAATGAACACAGAGTTCACCCACTGTTTCCGTCTTTCTGAGCCCAGGCCCAGTCTGGAGCCCTGTACCACAGCAGGCACTGTTGACCTCTGCCCAGTCTAGGATGGAGATTGAGTAGAGATGGCAGCAGTGATGAAGGAGTCTAGGACCAGCACCATAAGAATCGGAAGGCTTCTGACCCTTGGGAACACACCATGCCCCTCTGTCTGTACTTTCCAACCAGCAGGAAGCCCTTAGGTAAATCCTGTGGGGCTGCATCCAGGGGCATCCAGAGAGTTGCAGACATTCAGTTTCCTTCCACAAGAGGGAGTTGGGGATTGAAGGCCAAAAAGAGAGACTGGGAGTGGCTGCTACCAGGACCAGAAAATGCTGTCCTGTCTAGACATCAACAAATTCCTGGGGACTTATGGGATAAATTCTCATGACACAAAAGTTGATCCTACACAAGCACATCAGAGAGAGAGAGGCAGAGTGGTTTCGTTTGTTCCTCTCTGGTTCTGTGATTTTAGAACTGAAGTCCTAACAGGATCTCCTAAATCCTGAACAACCTGGCCCTTGTCACCCATCTCTTTCCCTAACCCCATCTCAGTCTTGCCTCTATGCAGAGTGGGCTCCCATGGCTCTCTGTCGTCTTCTGCCACAGCGAACCCATCCCATCTGCCCCCACTCCTTCCTCACCTGGGAGCTGAGGGAGAGGACTCTGCTTCAGCCTAATTTTTTCCAAGAAGCCTCTGTGATGAGTGGGGACTGCTGGGCATCAGAGTCCCTCCTTCATAGTAGTTACTTTAAATTGTAAATTTTGAGCCTGGTTCTCTCGAAGAAAACCCTTGTACGATTGATTTGTGAGCTGAACCAACCATTATTTCCACAGAAGGCCATTCTTACTTGAAAGAACAGAAAATGGTCAAACTATGGATACTCATACTTATGTATATACCAGGCATTTTTAAAAAATTAACAAAGTAAGATTTGATTTCAAGGAAAATGACTAATGGAATTATTAGCTTAGTAAAATTAGAACTTTGAAGCAAAAATGAGAATTTACAAATTTATATCTGCTACCATGATTTGACAGCTTCCAAATACTTCAAGTCTTTACTGATAAGATCAGCAGTGATATTAAGAAAGTGACATATGCATATATGCACACATATATAAGTACATACATGTAAACATATATGCATATGAACATGTGCATACATTGGATAATAAAGTTGGTCAGCATTTAGAAGATGTTCATGGGTCAGTGAACCAATATTTTCCAAATGATTATTGTATTAAATCACAAAATCACCCTCAGATAAAAGATTGATTAAAATTTCAAGATAGCCCAATTGATTTCTAATGAAACAAAAAGTTCATTCATGTGGTTTCGGAGTCTATATTTCACAAATGCTTTAGGACAGTTGTTGAGTTTTGGTGTAAGATCAAAGAAGAATATCTTCAATTATTTATAAAAACTGGTAATATATGTCTCACTCTTGCAAGTACTTATCTGAGAAAGGCTATGTTCAACCAACACAGCATGTAGCAACAAGCTGAATGCAGAAATAGATGTGGAAATACAGCTATAGTCTTCTATGAAAACAGATCTGCGAAATAAATTTTTTTTTAATGACAGTACTTGGGAGGCTGATTAGTTTAAGCTCAGTCTGGGCAATTTAACAACTTGAGAGAGCCTGTCTCAAAATAAAATTTTAAAAATAGGGCTATAGCTAAGGATTAAGGCTTTGGTTTTAATCCCCAGTACCACAAAAAAAAAAAAAAGACACTATTCTCACTAATTTTGATATACATATATATATATATTCTAGTTAATAAAAGTGTTGATATGTATTGGGTTCATAGATGCTACCTTATATGAATTAGTAAATATTTTAAATTATTTAAAACTCCAGTATGGTAAATATTGAGAGATATAGCTCCCAGAAGCTTTCTGTGATATTCGATCATTTTTAGGACTACAAAGGGCTGAGGCCAAGGGAATGCCACAGGCTGTCCTGACGCAGATGGGTCACCAGGGGGCAGCATGCGCTCTTTGATGACCCTGGAGCCGCTTCCACCTTCCGAGAATCTCCGCCTCTGCATCTTGTCCATCACTTCTCTCCACTTCCTTTTTGTCTCCGCGTTCTTCTGTGTTGCACAGCTTCTGAATTACAGGAAATAATTTTTGAAGAATAAATTCCATCCAACCAAGGCGGGCATTCATCTTATCCTGAGGGAGCTTATCAGATGTCCCACAGGCAGTTTATCATCCAGGGATGGGAAAGTATAGGTCACTCTCAAGGAGTCCTGATCTAGCGAGGCAGCTGGTGATTATGGGTCTAGTACGTGGTGTTTGTGAAACCCTTTATTTTCTACAAAGGGGTGTAGACTTCAAGGGGATTCCTGAGGGGCAGAGGAAGCCAAGGAGAGGTACTGATAACCCTTGGGACTTGTGGAGGAATCTGAAACTTCAGTGTGCGTGGGGTGGGCACCTGCAGGGGAAATGGGAGAGGAGGGAGGACTGGAGAGAAAAGCATACAGGGGACACAGAAGGGAATGCCAGTTTTCTCCATTTGGTATTTCCCAGAAATGCAAAAGATTCTGAGTGAGGGTAGCCGAGCTAGAGTCAGGGCTGGTATTCACACCTGGCAAAGCTTCTGGGTAGGGTCCATGAAGTTCTGTTACTGTGAGCCTCACTGTGGTGGCTGGGGCTGCCTGATGTGGGGACAGGAGAGGGCTTACCCCATCAGAGACCTAGGATGGCCAGGCAGTAGAGGACTGGTGTGGACAGAACCCAAGATGGCAGGACAACAGTCTAAAGCTACCTACAGATGACCCCACTGCACCATCCTTGAAACCTGGAAGGAACCAAGGAAGGGCTGGGGATGGATCACAAGGTCCAGATCCACAGAGCTCTTAGCAAGAAGGAGGGGAGGGAGTGGAGCAAGAAGCAGGCCCCAGGCAGCAGCCTTAAGGAGTGGAGCCTGACTTCGCCTGCTGTGGAAGCAATAGGGAAACCAGGAGTCACACAAGGCCCACCAAGATGCCATCCAAATCTGGAGTCAATGCTGAGGATGACTCAAACACCTTTTAACCCAGCTTTCTCATTTAATGGATGAGAAAATTGAAGCCTAAACATGGAAATGGTCTCCAAGAAGCCTGGCAAAACCAGGACTAGAATCTAGCTCTCAGTCCCTTGCTTTCAACGAAGCTCCCACAGGCCCAAGGATGCAGAGCTAGGAAAAGTCCCCACCATGTGGTACTCAGTACAATATAGAAAAGCCTAGTGCACTGGAAGGCCACAACAGCAGGGCAACAAGAAAGGAAAGACACAGACTACTCCTGATCCTAGATCTCGGGAAGTGGCTGATGATTTGGTGGCAGTTTTGGAATCCTTTGCTTACCTTGTTTATTTACATACTTTGAACCTAGCTGCATAAACCACTCCCTATTCTCCCAGTGACCACAACCAGAATCACTGTCCAGAGCCAGAAAAACATGGCTCAATTCATATCTCAGCAGGAGGCTCTGAGTTTACCTCGGAAATCAACACCCTGAGAAAACCCACCTCCCACCACCCTGTGACACTGAGGAAGTGGGTGGGATTTGGAGCACCTACTGATCAAGCCAAGGATAGACTGCTCAGTTTGGGTGGCTCAGTCCTGGCCTCACCTGGGCCTGGACTAGTCTGGGATCCAGGCCCACCACAACTTTCTGAGAGTAGGACCACTGTCAACATGGGATCCTCCATGTGAAAAATCTTGTCTGTTTTAGGATCACTTCTGCCAGTGGCTGAACCTTGTCTGCCTTCTCTCCCTATTTTACTTTCATCTTGAACCAACACTTTATGGTCCCAGTTGGTGACTCTGCAGAGTGTCACAAGGCCAACAGCAACAGATCAGTGTTTATTTCTCACTCACTCCCTGCCAGCACTTCCTCATTCAGCAACTGTCAATCTGGCGTCCACTGAGTCAGGCCTTTGCTCAATTCCAGGGCCCAAGGGCTGAGTGGGTCAGTGATCCTGCTTGCAGGAAACAAGAGTCACAAACTCCATAGCAGAGCAGAAGTCACCCACCATCACCTACAATCTTACTTTGCCACGCACTCCACTTGATTGTTAATGCTTTTCTTTAAAATTTGTTGGGAGTGCTGCATAAACATCCAGTTTCCCTGGACCTTCAGGAGATGCCACAGCACATGGTCCACATGGCAGCCCTCACCCGAGGCAGAATGCTGGGTAGTCTTTGAGTTCAGACGTTTCCATTCGCTGCAGGCCCCACCTCTCCCTAGTATTACCAACCCAGAGACCCAGTATCAACTGCCCGAGTAGCCCTGTTATCAGACAGGATCCAAAGAGGCCCAATAGACAGGAAACGGAGACCTCAACTCACCCCACTCACTTTGGAAGTTCACTGACATATAAGGAAAGAGTCGTACCTTAATGAGAGGCATAAAGCTGTTAGATAGAAAGACACATACACTCAGTAGGGAGGATGAGTGCTTATAGAGCAAGGCCTATTATGGCCTGGGACTGGGGGAACTTGTGTGTTTGGGGAATGTCCTCAAATGAGTGATCTCAGAAGTGTGTTCTTGGTGTCTCGGGTTACTCATTAGTGGGCTAAGTTAAGGCGCAAACTGTGTGTTTGAAGTTCAGCAATATGGAACCCACTTAATAGTGCTGTTGCCTTGAGGATGCAGGTTTGTAGGAGAAGAAGCTTACGCTCAATTTACAGGTTCAAGGCCTGGCCCTCATTTACAAGCTTAGTGTATTTTTAAGACCTTTAAAGACTTTTCGGAGTGAAGCTCCTGGTAGAGAAAAGGCCCTTGCAACCTTGGCTAATTTTGATTCTGTACTGAATCTCCAGTTTTCTTAAAAGTCCAATTTTAAAGTTATGATTTTCCTTGTCTTCTTCCTAACTTTATTTCTTCTGTCTTACTCAGCCTTGCCAGTGCTCTTAATGTTCTGGGGCCCAGGCCACTTCATGCTGGGGGCACTTGGAGATCCTCCGTGCAGATGAAAGTTCTCCACTGCCAGCAGAGGGCGCTATGGGAGCATACAAGAAAAGTGGCGCCACCTGTAGTGGCCCAAAACTGGAGGTTTCTGAGTGGCATGAGGAAGCACACAGCCTCTGTGCTGGCTGTCGTCAGTGCTTACTCCTCTGCTAAAACAATTCGGGGGCAGCCTCTATTAAGGAATAAGCCTGAAGTTTTCCTTCAAGTATTCCTT
>RJWT010021709.1:0-17470 GCA_004365215.1 Cuniculus paca | reverse complement strand
ATTGATAGCCCTTTTCACTTTAGGTCCTGCCAGTGACCTCAGTGTTTAATGTCCTAGTGTGGGTGGTCAGAAGAGAGATGATCCGGTTGGCCATGGGTCCATGTTCCTGGTCACAAGGGGCCTCTGGATGACTGCCTGGAGTCTAATAGGACCCCTTGATCCAAACACCTGGGATGGAGGAGAAGCCTGGATAAACCGTTGCCCGGACCCCAGGACTGAGGCTAAGGGTTCTAAGGAAGGGTTATGGAGAAGACAGTCACCTGAAATAGGCCTAGGGCAGGGGGCTGGCTGGGTGGAAGAGCCATCAGAGCCACAGCTACAGAGGACAACGCCCTGTGGGCTTCTTGCATCATCTTCTCCTTAAAGAGATACTCCAAGGCAGAGGCCTCATTCAATCACATGAGATGGAGGGGGTATCACGCCCCAACCTCTGCAGCCCGTGCCTGGGAGTTCTACCACTCCAAACCCAGCAGCTGCCCTGAGCATTTGCCAGCCACACACATGGGCCCTCCCCCCAGCCTGCCCTTGCCAGGGGACACCAGCCCCCGAAGAACTCAAATCTGCAGGTCCTGCCCAAGGATTCTGGGAGCCTTTGTTTTCTCCCATCTGCAACCCCAGGCTGCCAAAACGTATCGGGAGGATAATGAGAAATCACGGAATCAAAATAATGTAAAGGAAATAAGTGCTGAAGAGGATCATCAACATCCTTTCTGAATAGATTTCCTGCCAGGGAGACGGGAGCAAAGGGAATGTTTTACTCCTGGGGCCCAGGCAGACAGTGGTCCTGAAAAAGGAGAAAACAAATGACTTCCTGGAAGAGAGCCTTTTAATTGTTCCTTTAAGAGGGAGGTAGGAGCTGCCAAGGCCCGGTTAGAGACCTCCGGTATTGGGGTGTCTCCATCTACTCAGCATGGGGAGCTGCGGGAGCCCCAGGCATGGCACAGGGCACATGGTGATGGAGAAGGCATCCCAGCCTTCCTGGAGCATGGGCCTGGGAGAGCCCAGCTGCCCATCTGCTGGAGGAGAGGGGGCTACTTCGGAGGGAGCCGCAGGGACCAGGCTTGGTCCCAGAAGGGCCTCCTGGCTGGCGGTCTTTCAGACTTATTCCAAATAGTGCTTTCTTCCCAACCAATTCGAGTTCTACCAAGTTTGGAAACTCTCGTGGGTGAACATCTTGGGCCCCGTTCCTGCAGACTACACAGCTTAAATGAGATAATATACTAATGGCTGTGGTCCAGCAGGTGCTTATCTCATTTATTACCTCTCTCTCTCTCTGTCTTTTACTCCCTGCTTCTCTCCCTCCCTGGTTCCCTTCTTTCCTTTTCCCCTCGCTCCCTTTCTCCTCCTTTTGCCTGCTCTTTCTCTCCCCTCTCTTCTATGGAGAAGATTTGCCCTATTCTTGGAAATTTGCAAAGGCCCACCTGCTTTGCTGTGCGCCCCCCAGGAGGCCAACGACACCCTTGGAGTTCTGGCAGTAGGGACAGCACTGTCGCCCTCGATGCTGCTGCCCATCACCGTCCCTGTCCATTCCTCTGTGGCGCACCTGGGAGAGCCGAAGCTTCCCTGAGCTCAGCACAGAGGGGCCTGAGGGGAGGAGGCAGGGCGGGGCCTGAAGAGCACCCCAGCTCACATCCAGGCGCCCCCATTTCACTCCCCGCTCTAGTTTCTTCGTGGTCTAACCACAGATGTTCCTTTCAATCCAGTATTTGAAAAATGTGCCGGTACTTTTTGCAACATTCCTGGCAAACTCCATTGCAACATTCACTGCCATGCAAAAAAATTAAAAAAAAAAGACTTTCACCATAATAAAAACTGGCAAGAAGGCTCTTCTTACAGTCCCTGGCTCCCCTCTTTCTCTGGTTGTGCTGAGGACTCTTAGGATAAAATCACAGACAAAACGATGAACACAATTCATGCCCAAGCTTACTGGGCGTCCACTGTCTATTTCACCATTAATCCCACATGACAGATGGGGAAGCCCAGGCAGAGAGAGGCTGAGCGGTTCCCCAAGGTCTCAGAGCATGGGCTTTCAGAGCCAGGATTTGAAATCAGGTTGTCTGGCTCCAGAGTCCGAATGCTGAGCTGTCAGGTGAGCTGATGGGATGTGTGGCACTTGCCCCAAGTTAGCTCACAGGTGACCGAGGTGGGGAGAGGAGAACAGTGGACCAGGGACATATCCTGGAACCCAGAACAGTTGAGGGGACAAGGCACTGGTGTCCTGAGATAAGCTCACTACTTGAGGTCTGGAGGCAGTGGCCCAGGAGCCTCTCGGGATAAGCACCTCGGGCCTGGACAAGGAGGCGGCCTTTGAAAGACAGCTTGAGTCAGCCGGGCGCGAGCAACCTGGAGGCTGCAGAGCAGAGCTGCGGCTGTTCCAGTCTGTAGCTGCTGGGCCGGGTTATCAGCTGATCAGACGGGACAGGGACAGTCACTTTCTCTGCCTCCTTGTATCTCCCGGATCTCACAAGCCATATCCAAGTCTAGCTTCTGGTTCTCAGTTCCCGAGCACCAGTGGCTCCATGGCCAGAGTTCAGAAATCTATAACTCAACGTGGCAGGAGCACACTCCGAAGCCGTACCACGCTCCAGGCCAGGTTTTTCATAATTGGTTTTCAGAGAGACTCTGCCATGATGTGTAATTGTTAGCAGTTGTAAAAAGATAACTCACATTTTTAAAAGCTTAAAGCTTGCTCTGTGCAGATAAAAACTGTGACAAATTATGTTCCGAAAAATCATAAAAGTAGAGAGAGACATGTTAATAACCAAAGGTGCCGTTTCATTTAGAGGTCAGCCCGAGCTATTAAAGTGGTCAGGAATTTCAAGCTTTGGCAGTAGCGATTTGACCAAATCACTTATCTCCTCCAGACCATGCCTAAGCATCTCCCTCGGTAAAAAAATAATCCACAGACAGTAATACGGGAGGGCAGGGGTAACCGGGGAGAAAAGCAATACTCCCAAAATAAACTGTGCCTTCAAGAA
Organism: Cuniculus paca; assembly: GCA_004365215.1. Taxonomy (NCBI): domain Eukaryota; kingdom Metazoa; phylum Chordata; class Mammalia; order Rodentia; family Cuniculidae; genus Cuniculus; species Cuniculus paca. The sequence continues at coordinate 14,492 of RJWT010021709.1, read as the reverse complement.
AAGCCCTTCAGATTCCCCAGGGTCACTTAATGCCATGTGGCCCACAGTGTCACCTCTATATTTGAGGGTACACTTGCACATGTGGTCCCCAACACCTGTGTCCAGGCATGCGTACTCATACACACTATATGAAGTAGTCAGATGGAGACTTTTTTTCTGGAAAAATGATGAAGATGTAAAGATTTGATGACACGCACAATGAACAAGTGTGGGAAAAGATGTCTGGTTTTCCCAAACTTAAAAAGAAATAAAATGTTTTTTCCCTTTAGTCAGCAGAGAGGTGAATGCAAAAAGAATAAGGGCTCTTTATCCGGTGGGAGAGACTGAAGTTTTTACCTCTCCCCAAGAGTGGAAGAGATGGACCTCAAGATGTCCCACAGCTAAAAGTTACACTCTTAGGTGGGATCAATTTTCTACAGCGAGTTATTGTTTTGGAATTAGATTCATAGTCCATGCCCTGCAGACTCCAATAGTATAGGTCTTACAAGACTGTGATGGCCAGGTGAGGTTATAGAGTCAGTCTCTAGTGTATATTGTACTTTGGAAGAAGCATGAAGAGCAACTCAAGTGAGCTAAGCTTTAGTTTTATGTCTAATTAGGTGAGTACTGCTAAGCAAGCCCCTTAACTCCCCCAGGACCTGGTTTTCCCACCTATATAGTGGACACATCCTACCCAAGAGGGGTGAGAACTGCCAATGTCAGGTGCTGATGTGGACACTGTATGCCACCCAACTTCTTCATTCAAGATATTTTAAAGGTTCCAATACCTTTTGGATTCCTGAGATCAGCACATTTTAGTCATTTTGAAAATCACTTCACTTTTATGCCATTTGATTGGCTATTATGTCTTGGAAAGAGATAAAGGAAAACAAATGAAAGGTTACAGATAGAAAGCTCTACTCTGATAAGCAGATTGCCCGTAGTTGATTTTTCTTTGTTTTTAATATAGTTAACATTCATCCAAGAAAAAAAAAGTAAAAGAAAGGATCAAAGTGGCCTCTAGCTATTGAAAGACAGTGTCGTGTGGAGTGCATAGAAAGGCAGGTACATTTGCTCTGAGAATCTACCACTTTACCACAGAGCTCTGTGGTAAGAAATCCATCTCAAGGCAGATACTGGCCTTTTTGAACATCTACATGACCAACTCTCCTGTAATATAGAAATCTTAATAAGCCAGAAATATGAACTTTCTGCAAACCTTATAAAATCCATGCTATTTATTCATAGACCAGAGCAGCATACATAAATCGGGCAAATATATGGAGTTGACTTTTAATGCATTAACATGTGCGTGTGTTTATTTCATTTCTTCGTAGGTATTCCTTACTGCTTAAGCATTGAGAAAGGAGAAAGAAGGTAAAATAGGAAACAGGGGCCTGGGGATATAGCTCAGTGGCACAGTGACTGCCTCGCAAGTGTGAGGTCATGAATTCCATTCCCCCACTCCAAAAACAAGAAAAAAAATAACAAAAATAGGAGACAGGACTTTATAAATCAGTAGCAATCTGAAATGAGTTAACAAAATTTCATGGAAGATTTGAGGCAAGAGGGCTGGGGATTTGGCTCAGTGGCCTAAGTGCCTGCCTGGCAAGCACTAGGTCATGAGTTCAATCCCCGGTGCTGCAAAAAAAAAAGAAAAAAAAAGATTTGAGGCAAGAAATCTCAACACAGTTACAAACTCACTGGGTTTTTCCCCTTTGAAAAAATTTGTTACTATTTATTTTTATTTACAACCTACTATGCACTCAGCTAATTGTTTAGCTAAGAGTAATGGGAAAAAATTAAGACTTCAAGAAGTTTAATTAATAAAAATGACCTAAATTTCTTCATTGGAATCCTCTTGTGATAAAGGTAATATTCTCCTATTCTCTACAGTCTTAAATAATTGATGTCACTTACGTTACTAGAATTGCTTATATAGTAAGTATTAGGAATAAATCTCAAACATTCTTCATATAGACATTCCAACTCCAGCTTGTTCTCTTTATTCTATTTAAACATACCACCTTCTTCAAAGGTCTAGGTATATACAGGTGATCAATAAATATCCATTATTATGTCTCTATAAAAAATTGCATGCACACACACACACACACACATACACACACACACTCACATGCATACCTACAGTCTCAGAGTGGAAGGCTTTGATCCCCTTCGCCTTACCCAGTATGCACTGACTATTCATGTATAATGATGGGCCAGACTTGGAGCAATATCATGATGACACTAATAACTTCCCACTGGGACTCATGCTTTGACCTGGTGGTTTTTGTTTTTCTCCTTTAATAGTGCATGTTGGGATCTTAAGGGTGGATTTCCATCTGGCTATAAGGATATAAATAGATATCAAAAAGAGAAGCTCCCCCGGCCCTTTGTGCATTAAAATGGCTTTGTATTCCTTAGACATGCTTATGGGAAGGGTTAAAAGGGCACAAGTACCGGATGAACAACCAAATGCAAACGCTCAGAAGCATGCAGTATCCATTCACCGCGGGCTTCGCTGACAAATGGGTCATAAGGAAGAGGGTGTTCACCTTCAGTGTGTGCTGCTGGCTCCTGTCTGGCTAGGGGAGACTTTGCTAGCTTTAACTGCTGGTGCTGTTTATGACAACGAAGTTGATAATAATCAGTGCGATTTTCATAAGCACCTAATGCATTCTGCATGAAAAGTCTACCATTGAAGCCTTAGGATAGAGTTAAAATTGTTGAGCAACTCGATGACCCAACATAAAACCAGTACTGACTCTTGCAGAAGTTAACGTGTGACTTTGAAAAAAATCCTCAGACTACCTGAGCCTCAGTTTCCTCTTCTGCATGGCGAGGTTTATAGTATCAGCCAACCTGGGTTTTTATTTAGAGTAACTTACACCTCTGATTGAAACCCTGTCTTCTTGCTCTAAGGCTGTCTCGTGACTTGTCCCTTGGGTGTCACCCTCTGTGTCACCTTCTCACAGAAGCATCTGTGGCCCTTTACCGAGCATAACTTCCTCACTGTTCTGCTGCCCATTTCATCTCCTTGCCATCCATGTACCTCACAATGTGTGATTTCATCTTGTACACAATATGCGTGTACAACTGTATGATTTTACTTGCTGATTCTCCTTCCTCTTCCCCTAAACTGTGAACTCTGAGAATAGCCTCATGCTTCCTATCCCTCAGAGTCTAATAAAATGCCCTGGGCATAATAGATGCTCAGGAAACACCTATTAAATCTGTTAATGAGGATCAGAAAACCCAAGTTACAATCACACTATGTAAAACATAATCTTAGGATTTAAATACATGAGTATTTATGGTGTTTACACAATTAAAAAGAAAGGTTTAAACTTTTTTTCATTTTACTTTCAACCCTTCCCTCATTTTTATTTCTTCCACAGAAAGAACCTATGAAGTTTTAAAATTGAACACAAAAGTGTAGCAGGATTTTACACATAAAAATCAAATGAATTTTAAACCTTCACTGGGACAGAAACAAAATACATATTAGAATTGGCAGCCTGTTAATCACTACTCTCAGTGTAATCCAACAAACAACTCTGCTCCCTTTATAAGTTAAATTAATTCATACATATTGGCAAGTTAGCTATTTCCCTCAAAGGGAGTTGAATTTATTTGGGCTGTATATTAATATCTTATTATCCTTCTTATGCACCAGTGACATGATCATTATTTCACCTCAGTATATTTATTAGAGTAAATGCTTTTGGATGGGATTTTGGAAAAAAAAAATCCCACCTATGACTAGCTATCTTTCTGGGCTGGGACCTGTAAACTCCTCCCTCTGCAGGCCTTTGCAGACTGTCTTGAACATTCATTGCCAGCAATTCACAGCAAGGCCACATGTTCAAGTGTGACTTAGATGGTCATTGGCCATTTCTTCAGCAAGACCCAACCCATCAAGTGTGACTTGCCTTAGAACTTTGCTACAACTTCTATTGTCACTGATGAACAACTGGTTAACTCTCGCCCGGAAATGTTCTCAAATACTCTCGTGTAAGTGGGCCATGTTTACTGTTAAAAATTGAGAAGATGAATGATGAGAAAAGGCTGACCTTGGACAACTGTAACCCAGACAGAAAGGTTAGATTGACTTTGTTAGCAAATGAGAAGGTCATTGAATTCAGCTAGGCCAGCTTGCGATAGCTTTGAGAATAATGTCTAGTGCAAACGAATCATACAGTGCATCTGACCTCAACATCCTTGAGCCATGATGTTTTCCTGAAGTCATTTGAAGAGGAAACCAGGGGGAAATATTTCACGTAGCACACGGAAAACTCCCTAAAATGCTCTCTACTGACTACCCCAAAGCTCCCATCATGCCGTCAGTATCTCTCCTGATCGGATCCCTTGCAAACACTTGTCTTCCTTTTCATTTCTTCTCCAACTTCCAGTCCAGGATGTTCTTCTGTGCTAGCTCCATTTCCTTTTTTATACAATTTTGCTTTGCTCATCTCAGTTCTGCAACCTTACTCTGAGCAAAGAATCTGAAATACGAAATCCTCCTTGGAAGAAGAAGGGCTGGGATTACATACATTTTTATACCCTTGGTGCTTCTTTTTACATTGATGACACTTCCCTATCTGAATTCACTATTTTGATTCTCCTTGTCTATAGATGAGGGTATCAAGTAATGAGAACCAATTGTCCAAATCACACAGTCAGGGACTAGGTTGGGATTAAACTCCTTAACCACATTTCCTCTGTCCAGTCAGGTAGTCTGAAATTGGGAAATCTAGCACCCAGCACTAGGCACTCAGTAAAGGGCTGCAGGCCCATCTTCAATGTTCCACAAGAAACAAAGTAGCAAGGAACATGATTTGATTCCAAGAAGCATAAGTTTTCTTATTGGAACCAATGTCAAAATTGGAAATTGATCTTACCTTGCAATTCTAGAGCTTCTGAATTCTCCTCTTCAATAGATTTGAATTCCCAAAACCCTGGTTCCCACCTTCATTTCCTAATAGAGCTTGTTATAAACTATATGAACACAAAGGCATCAACCATGAGAATACAAAGAGGCTAAGAGCTGTGGAAGTCAGCACTTTAAGACAGAGAAGGTAACACTAGACAACATCTCAACTTCATCTGACCTGTGCAGGATTTTAACTCCAAAATATCCACCGTTTTTTTCTCTCTAGTCATGGTGACTTGGGGCTCTGGGAGAAGTCCACTCACTGCAGCATAGTCAAGCACTGGTCACTGTTAGTTTATTATTTCTTTCTTCAACAGAAACCATCTACCATTTAGCCTCTGTGTGATGGTTCTACCTCTGTCCTCCAGGCCTTCTTAAAAATAAGCATTGAAAAATTGAAAAAAAATAATCAAGTTGTATTCTTTTACTTTAGAATTCACATTCCGTCAGGAAGGGGCATTGAGTCTCCCATATTTCCTCCCTACCTCATGCTGCAGGAATCTTTAGCAGAGCCTCAGGCTGAGAGACATCACCAGCTTTTGTCTATGAGAATCCAAACACTGGTAGGAGAAGGATTCTCCAACCTTAATAAGCGCCAGAATCCCATGGAAGCCTTTGTTAAAAAGCAGTTTGTTGGACTCCATTCTGTTTCTGATTCGGTAGATCTGGAGTTGTGGAACAGCATCATTTCTGTTCCCAGAATAAGTTCATAGCACACTGAGATTGTGCCAAGTCTTTATCAAGACCACACTCTGAGACCTACTGAATTACAAGTTCAAGGTTAAATCACATCCTTGCGTTCAATTGTTCTCGGGGGCCAACTCCCTTCCATGTGAAAGATCTTCACGAATAGGAAAACAGCACTCAAGTAACTTGAATAATCACTGTCCCAAGGTGAGCATCCTAATTCTTTTCAAATGATGCTTAGATAGAAGACTTTCCTGACTCCCTTCCTGTTCTATTCATCCCTATCTGGATTACAATTCCTGTCTCCCTTGACCAGAGCCTATGCGGACCAGAGTGGGTAGCTGAAAGTCCCATTGCTGTCATACGCTGAAGGTTCAGTCAGGTTCATGGGGCTTTCCTTGAAAAGGGGGTTTTCAGGACTCTGTATATATTGCACTTATGAAAAAAAATTAACCTAAATTCAACACTTTAACTTACACCTAATATGCTTCACCTTGATGACTAGTTTATCCTTTTGAGCTATGAACAACTTTTTGGATCTTGACATGTCACATAGGTATTTCCCATTTCTCATAACCTACTGCAGATTTCATGGGTGGATCTCTAAGTCCCTATTCAAAATAGCAATGACCTTAGAAAAGACCAGCCCAAGTGCAGAACTCTGTGATAGCCCTCTAGCAACATCTCTTCCAATAATGGTAATAACAATAATGATAATGACAATAATCTATGAAGCCTCCTTCAGTAAGGTTAAATAGCCACAGATCTGCTGATGATTCTCTCCACTAATTCACATTTCTGCATCTCACCATTAGACATTTCTGGAGAGACGATATTTCATGCCTTCCTGAGATCACCCATGCTTGTACAAGGGCATTTCTTTTGGACTCTAGATTTCCCCTTTACCTCTTCAAAATTGATATGGAGAGAATTCATTTTTACATTGTGGCAGTATAAAGGTTGGCATCATATTATTTATAAAGTTGATCCTTTTCTTCATTTGTTTGGAAATCAAAAGTTTTAAATTCGATTTTCTTCTCTTCCCTTTTTGATCTTTTGAGTTTCCACCTGTGAACTTTTCACTATATCAGGATATGATGTGTATGGGTATATGGATTTAAGTCATCTAAAATAACCATCTAAATTTGTCAGATTGTTTATCTTTGTCCCTATCCTCTCCCCACCCCAATCCAGAGTTTCCATGACCATTTAAGTCCCCTTCTGGTTTGAACATTTTATTTGACCAAAGAAGATACCAATAAACCAATTGATCAAATTCCTCTGGGGACTTACAATTTACCAAATATATCATACATGGGATCTATCAGTCATTGCCTCTTAATAAATCAAACAGCTAAAATACTCTACATGATAGTAGAGATTTAATAACTACTGGATGGATGGATAGATGGATGGATGCATGGATGGATAGATGGATGGATGGTGGAGCACTGGCCTTGGCTCATAATGAGGATTATCACTGCTTGCCAAGTGTTCCCATCCTTGCAGCTGGTGACAACCTATTGCCTAACTCATGTACTGCCTCAATACAATTCCTGTTGTCCTGTTCTTTGCCTTGCTTCAAACTTCAGCATAAATGCAACGCTTCACAATTTAGCATTTTATTTTTCTTCATTTCTTTCTTGGGATATAGGATTTGGGCCAACAAAAGTAAGAGCAAATGCAACTTACAAAGATATTATTAGTCTTTAGGGCTAGAGAAAGCAGTTGAATGAATAATTATAACTTCTTTTGAAAAAGTTACCATATTTTCCTCCCTAGTGGGATTTATTTGGTATCTGACCATGTTTACCAGGCTCTAATGTATGCAATTTGCATAGATTATGGCTAAATTTAATTTTAAATTTAAAATGATTAAAATTTTGCACAGTGTAAGTCTTTATTGCTGCTATGAGCATGGTCCAGTTGGAAAATAAAAAAAGAAGAAGAAATAGATAGAGTCTCAGAATAGGAAAATCTGTAACAATAAAAAATAGCTCAGAGGTTGCCTAGATGTACAGGGGAGAAATTGAGATATGATGGCTAGCAGGTAAAATATTTGGCTTTGGGATAATAAAAGTAACCTAAATTTGATTGTAGTTCTAGTTGTATGACTCTGTCGATCGATTCCTACATTTTAAGTTTGTAAATCATGAGGTATGTAAATTTTAGTTCAATAAATAGTTTTTAATTCATATTAAATAAAAAGAAAAGTTCACACACTTTAAAATCTGGTTCCCAGTCGCAATAGCTACATTTCACTTTCTCAATATCAATACATGGTAACCATGTTGGATGGTCAGGATACAGAACATTTCCATCCTTCGAAAATGTCTATTGGGCAGATCTGTTATAAAATTTATGCATATGCATTCTCCATTAAATCTTTCAAGGTGGGGAGGATTTTAGCATTTCATAGTGGTTGTTTCAATTTTCCCTAGTAGGATTAGACATTAATTTCCCAGATGAAATTCCTAGATGCACTGGAAGAAAAATGATTGAGTTGTGTCTGAAAAGAAAAAAGAAAATGTTCTGACATGTTGATATTCTAGGCTGGCGACTTAGCTTGTGGCATTTTGGAACAAGATTTAGAATCAGGAAAGTGTCACCCAAGTTGAAAGCTCTTCTGTAACAAATGTCTTAGTTTGACCTAAAGTAAGTGGAAGAGACAGGGTAAAGGAAAGGGAAGCAGCAGAGGATGTCTAAGTGATAAATGGTACCCTGTCATATCACATTTGACGTCTTAACAGGAAAAGGGGGCTGTTGAGCCAGATGTGGGTTAAGTGAGGAAGTTCAAACCTTGCTCTCGTCTTCATTTTGTTTTTCAAGGCACAGGTTGAGTTCAGGAGCTCTGAGCTCAATCACAGTGTATCTACTCTGTAGCGTAACAAGCCAAGCAGGGCAAAGCGTTCACCAAGGCAGCCTCTGCCTTCGTCCACAGCAATGATCACAGGGCTCGCAAGGACTGGAGAAGCAGCAAACTGAGAAGACTGCCATCAGCAGGTGCATCCTCCTCGCCGTAACTGCCCCCAGACAGAGTGACAGCCACCAAAACCCTGCCTGCCTCTCCTGGGGCCAGGGAAGGTGGAAGTCACAGCTGTCAGTCTGTAGAATCTCTTCTTCAAGGGTTGCTTTCCCCGAATACATGCCAAAGAAAAGCTGCATCTCTTAGGCCGTTGCTTCTCTCTGGAGTTCATTTTCCTCCTCTTCTATTTTCCCAGGGTAACTTCCACATCACAAACACACTTATCTGGGCTTCGCATCAGCCTTAAAGATTTGGAGTATGGATCTGTTTTCCAGACTGACCGTCTGACTGTCTGACCTATGGCTGTTCACTCTCATAGAAATGCATAATGTGACCCTTGTTAAAACCACAATTAGTCTAAGCCCTTTACAGGAAATATCGGTTTGGTAAGATGAGAGATACCGTTAATAGGAAGTCACGTGCTTTGTAGCGAGAGCAGGCACAGCAGTTGGATGTACACAATTTCTACTTATCATTGATCTCTGGCTGCAGCTGCTGCCTAATGAATGCAAAGGTTAGCATGCACATGTGTCCTCCTCTCTGTCCAGGGAGGCCAGAGCAGGGGCGGCCCTGCCAGCCCTTGAGGCCAGAGGTCTTCCAGGCTGCAGCTCTGGTGCCAGGTTTTGGAGGCTTAAGGGGAGCAGATATTTCCCATCTGCAGATACTTTCCATCACATTACAGCTGGGAGGAGAGAACAGAAGGATTCTGTCTGAAGGCCACCCAGACTTGGCAGGCAACTTTCATTGCACCCCCAAGGAGGTCACCCTGGAGACGTTTAAAGAATCAAAGTAATACAAGAGCTACAGGGCCAATGGCTGGTAAGTGTTTGGCTTTGGACTGGAATTGTGGCTTCACCATACGTTGGCTTTGGGGCTTTGGCCTCAGTTTCCCCATTTGCACATGGGTGACACTATCTATGGCAAGAAAGTTTAAATTACTGATTTGTAGCAGTGACATTGTGAATCGTTGCCAGGAGCTATTCATTAGTTTTTCTGTTCCAGGTGCACTACTGAGATGCATGGATCATGAAACATAAGGATGCGAACAATATATCATAGCACTTAAATGCAAGGAGGAAAAGTAGCCTAGCGAGTCAGGTAACCAAGAAACAGTTACTTAATCCAGCTAAGTTTCTGTTTCTTCCTCTGTAAAATAAAGATAATCATACCTCTTTCAGATTGTGTTGGAAGAATTAAATGAGGTAGTGTTTAGCATGATTTCAATCTAAGAAACATTTAAGACAAGTTATTAACTACTAATGGTTAATATTATTGCTATCATGTATTGCTGTCATGATTATTATCCTAGTTGATGCCTATTGCTACCTTTGAGGTAGGTAGTATTATTCTGTCTTTAGATCTGGAAACAGAGGATAACCAGTCCAAAAAGAGAGTTTCAAATGAAGCTCTCATGGAAAAACACCAATTTCAATCTACCCACTGTAGAACTAAAAATTTTAAAAGATGGGTGCCATGACCAAGCATAATAAGTAAGTGGCAAGAAAATAGTGTTTGGCCCAAAGAGATACATGCCTAGAAAGTAGAGCACACGTTCAATGTTTTGATGGTAGACCCCCTTGATTCCTAGATCTGGGAGCAGAAACAAGTTTGTTTTACCTTTGGCTTTTTTCAAAACCTTGGGGATTGTGAACTTCTTTAGACGCAAACCGTACCCAGAGACACCTCTGGGCCCCCCAAAACTTATTCCTGCCTTTCACTGGGGCCTCCGCAAGGCACCTGCCAGCTGATTGGACAAAGGCCTCTTCAACTCAGGGATTTACAGCTTGCATTAGCCAGTTTTTAAACATAGTTGTATCTGTTTCTTCAAACCAAGTGGTAGCGACCTTTCTCCCTTCTCCCTCTTGCTCAAAAATGAAGCGGGAAGACATGGGTAAGATTCAGTCTTTAGATGTGCTTCATTTGCTCAGTCTGTTCCTTAGGCCCAAGATGGATAATGTGATTTGTAAAAAGATGCTAAAACCTGACAAAGTTTAGCTGCAAAGTCAGAAAAAAATAACATAATTTCAAAGGATTTCCTTACTTCAGGCAGTCTATTTATATTTAAAAGCAATTCTTGCTGCTGTGTTTATGCGTGTTTGCATTTAACTACATCAAGAAGCATACTACTTTTCCTTCTATACCATCTTTCTCTGCCCAGATCTTAGAAATCTTTGCCAGGCATTTCCACACTGGCAACTTGTGCACAAATGCAAGGACAGACACATAAACCAAGTACACTATGCTGAAGAAGAGGACAGGCATACATAGCTAGCATTCTAGTACCACCACCACAGCAACCTGGTAGGCATTACTAATGGATCAGGACACTCAGGATCTTAGCCCAGAGCTTTGGGCAGGCACTACTAATCTAACAGAGCTGACAAGCTAGATGAGAGCTGTTTCACTGTCACAGAGATAGAAAAAGTTTTGTGCCAATATCCATGATCCATATTATCAGAAAATTACTACCAATAATTTCACTTTGTTCAAAGCAAAATATGATCTTTTAAAAGCATTTGCTTTTCTCCTGAAAGGTCACATTTTATTCTTACTTTAATTCAAATAGAAACAGATCTTGAGTTCAAAATGGCATTGAAAGAAATATATATGTGCTTATCCAGTAACCATTTCTGAGACCCTAAACTGAGGAAATAATGTTATTTCAGGAAATTCCTTTAAAAAATAACTATTCACTGTAACAGTATGTATAACACCAATAACTGTCACCTAAATGCTCAGCAATAAAAGGTAAATTATTACACATATATTCATTTAATTGACTTTCTACTAAGATAATGTGTTTATAAGATACATGGATTTTTTTTTAAAACATGAAAACCCTAAAAGTGATAAATATAAATATTCATAATGGTCAGCTCTAGGTAGTCAGATGATAGGTGAATATTTGTTCCTTCATTCTGCTTAAAACTCTTTCTACTTTTAATGATGAATAATAATTTTTCATTAAAATTATTAGAGTATAGCATACATATCAAAAATGCTCAAATCATAAGTGAACAATTAATAGTATGAATGAACCTTAAGCCTCCATGCCAAAAAACAGAATAGTTTGGTTTTGATTTTTATAATAATGGAATCAAATTAACTACATTTTTCTAGTGACTTCTTTCCTGTACTATCATGCTTCTGAAATTCAGTGACAAACTTTTTCTACTACAGTCATTGACAATAGTGATCAGTATTCCATTTTCCGAGGATAGCATTGTATCACTGAAGTACTTTCCCCTTTCTGGGCAATTCCACTTGCAATGTTGCTACCAATGTTCCCACACATGGCTTTTCGATGAATATTTTCTATTTGAGTAATTCCTAGGTCATAAGATAGCAACTTTTGCTATAAAAAAAAAGTTAAACTATTTAAAATTCCATTTGTCAAAGACAAAATCAGAGATGACTCAAGAAGTCCAGATGCCATTTCTACACCCTGCCCTACCCTCTGATATGTCTTGGCTATTGGGTCTGTCACTGCACAGTGTTTTCTGAAAGAGAGAGAGGGAGAGAGAAAGAAAAAGAGACAGAGAAAGAAGGAGGGAGGGAGAAAGAGAGGAAGGAAATAAATGACCTTTTCCCACTTCCCATGTCATTTGGCTTGCTTACTGCTCTATAGAATCTGTCACTCCCTTCCCACTAGAAACCTGTCATTGGCTACACATCTGTCTTCCCCGGGAGGTCACGAGCAGCTTTATATCCCTAACGTCCCTAGTGTCTTCGCAGTGGCTGTCCTGTAATAGCATCATCAATAAATTCCTGCTGAATGGAAGCTTTGTAACTTAGAAAGATTACCAGGTGTCACTTGAAAAGGATATGCCGGAAGGGGCTCTTGCAAGAAGACGAAGAAAGAAGGCTGTCGCCACAGTCGCAGCAATCTTGGGGAGAAGAAGGGAAAGAAAAGGAAAGCAGGGTGGGGTGTGGGGTGGGGGTGATGGAGAAGAAGGGGCTGGCGCTAGGGAGGCTGCAGGGAATTCGACAGAGCTCACTGACCAATCGTCTGCAGAAGGGATGAGAAGAGGAAAGGTCAAAGACAACATTTAAGTTCAGGGTTAGATTGTTATGTGTGTGTGTGGAGGGGGGTGCCATTAATTCCAGTAGGTTAGGGAGTTTGGGGAAGATGTGAGGACAACTGGTAAGCAAAGAACTTCTGAGGCATGGAGAGTGCATTAGCTAAACCAGCACCAGTATGCCCATCGCCTTTAGGTCAAAGATCCCAGGGACCTTCTGCATGTTGTATTTTTCCCCCACCCTTGTATGTTGTATTTTTTTTCCTTTTCAAAATATGTCTTTATTGCAAAGGCAAAGGAAAAGTTTGAAGGTCGATTGGTGGATCAAGTTCATATGGTTATCAAGACATGGGAGCGGGTCCTCCCTTCCCCTTCTCAGGATTGTAAAGACTTGCCTGATTCTCTTGCTGTGCTGCGCAGTCTTCATGGGTTTATTCATTTGTTCAGTTATTTATTGGTTCCCTACTCTCCTAGGTACTGTTGATACCTGAGGGGGAAGACATGGAATTCTCACTCACACAGAGTTCATGTGAGGGCTAAATATATCCCATAACCACTCCTATCCATCATAGTTCACATTCATTGTCAACTTCAGTGATTGAAGCAATGCCTATGAGATCAGCATAGCACACTTCTGGGTGTGTCTGGGTGGGTCATGGAGGCATGAGCATGGGGACTATGTTTAGTCCCTGACCCCTTCCTCTCCATCTCCCCTCATGCCCTCTGCTTCCTGGAAGCCATAAGGTGTGCAGCTTCCTCTGCCGTGCCCTTCCGCCATGTTTCTGCCTTGGCCAGCAATGGGCTGATACCAAAAACCAAGGTAGGGGACCTTTTCTTCTTTGGTTGTGTGTATCAGGTAATTTGTTTCAGCAATGCAATGCTCATTAATACACCCAAGGTAGACTGCTAATGAATGAGAAGTGGCCATGAGGAACTACACATATGATAAAGGAGTGCTGGGGAGGGTGTGACCCCCAACAAGGATGTAGATGAGTAGGCAACAGCTAAGAGAACTAAGAAAGGGAGGAAAGAATGTTCTAGAAAGAAGTGAGAGTGAGATGACAGCTATGCCATAGGAGGGAGGGAAGTGAATGAGCGTCTGAAAGGAAATCATTAGATGCAGGGCTAAGAGGGAGAAGAGGCTAGTGGGGTGGAGGTGGAGCCAAACCAATGAGAATCTGTGTAGACCATGCAAAAGATGGCCGAGCCTGCCAGAGGGAGTGAATCACAGACCCTGAGGTCAGTCATGAAATTCTCCATACATCTGATTCACACGGATGCAGCCTGCAGGGTCTCCCCTTCCAGACCGCAGCCTGATCTGCTGGAGTGACTTCTGAGGTGCCCTGAGCAGATCACCACAGCTAAGACATTACAGCGTCTCTCCTCATTCTTTCCAGTCTGATGTAATCTTCCCCAAGACTGGCAGCAGTTGCAGGAAAACCGTTTCAGATATCTATTAATATTTTAACATGCTTTTAAGAAAATTTGGCCTTTTGTTGAGCTGGCCTCAGAGCAGACATATATCACAGTCCATGATAGACATTACACTTATCCCTAGTCAGTGGGTATATTTCCCTTGTTTGGATTCATTTTTAACATCTATTATTAAAAATCTCTTTTGTCTGTTCCTAAGTTTGTTTGCACTGATCAAGCTGCCCCATGCTTGGCCTCCCTGTAAGGAATGGCCTGCTACTAATTCAGTGACCTCGGCCGACTGAGATTACCACTCTCAAATTAAACCCAAAAGACATCTGGAACTCAGAGGATGGATCAGAATGTCTAGTAGCATGGAAATTGTACCCTGAAACTGGTCTTGTATGTAGGGGGGAGAAAAAGTTGTTCTCTC
>RJWT010021708.1:0-17478 GCA_004365215.1 Cuniculus paca | reverse complement strand
GCAGGTGACATCTTTTCTACCAATCCTTAAATGTGTTTTCTTTTTGTTTTGTTTTTACTTTACTCAGGACTCAATAATAGTGTTCAATAGAAGCAAGAATGATGGATAGGTTTTTTCATTCACCTTCTTCTCCCAAAACATAAAACTTCATTATCAATTAATTAATTTTAGTATAATTTTAAGAGGTTGCTGTATTCTGAAAAGGTCTCAGAAAGATGGGAGAAGACTATAAGCTTGAGAAAGGTAAAAAGATGATCACAACATTTCAGGTAAACAACTACTAGTGTGGACCAAAGAATAATTGACAGTGATGATGGAAACACTTGCTTAGTTTCAAAAAGATTTCAACTAGCATAGAGAGAAAAACTTAATTTCAAGATATATTCTGAAGACAGACTCAACATTATTCGGTAATAAATTGTTTTGTAGTGTAATACACAAAGTGTAAGGAAAGAGTAAGAATAATCAGTGATTCTTTGGTTTTTGTAAAATATTAACTGAGATGATATGGGAAGATTCAGAAGGCAAGTCAGGAGGCAGGAATTACAAATTATATTTTGGCCTAACTACATTTGAAATAACTATTAGAAATTAAAGTAGAGGGGATAAAACAGAATTGGAAAATGAAGCCTGTCACTTAGAAGCAATTTCTTGGTTAGTTATATAAAATTTTAGTGTTCAGTATATGGACAGTACTTAAAGATATAAACCTGAATAGAAGTATCATGAATGTGAGTAGACCAAAACATAATAAAAACCTAAATCTACAGGTCTAGATGGAAAAGAAAAATCCACTGTGTGAAAATATAGGGCTCCAGTTGTGTAGGGAAAAAATGCAGGGGAAGTGGGTCTTGAACATTTGATTAAGCATAAAAAATTCTGCTTAGAATTTGAATAAAATAAAATTGAAATCAGACCTTTACATTTTGTCTATTGGGAGTTATTTCCTACTTGCTCAATGCATTTACAATGGAATAAAGAAAACGATAGTTTGATTAACTTCAGTGGAGGAGAAGATGGAGACTTGGAAAGTAGAATTGGGAAGGATGAATCTTGCAATACAAGAAAAAACGAAAAAGTTACATTTCAAAATCACATGTTGAGAGACAACAGTTTTCATTTTTTTAAATGACAACTTATGCTACATTTGTGTGATAATAGACAACTTGACAGGATAGAGAATACAGCCCAAAGCAATGAATTTAACAAGGGTTTAGAGCAAATTGAGTAGGTATTAATCAGGCACTTAATTTGCTGATAACTCATCAGAGGTAGAGACAGTCAAATGGATAGGGAATGTATGTGAAGAAGTAATCATTTGGTAGTGGCATTATTGCATCTCCTTGACCACACACAGTCTGTAGTCTACCTGAAGAGTATTTACATGGCTTGAATATTTTCTCCACAACTCATCTTGAAGTTTAGATTTAATTACTCTTTTAAGGGAACTAATACGTGGACGCTTGCAAAGTGATCAGACTGTAAAGGCTTTACCCTCATGAATAGATTAATACCATCCTTGTGGAAGTGGGTTATCACAGGAATGATTTGCTAAGAGACAGGAGGAGTTCAGCTGCTCCCTCTCTTGTTCTATCTCACCAGTGTGCTTGCTTCCTCATCTACAATGTTATCAGCAGCATTATGAACCTCATCAAAGGTCAGTACCATGCTTTTGAATTCTATGTAGAATTACAAGTCAAAGAAATTTCCACAATATGTTGTCATAGCAGCAGAAAATGGACTAAGATACTGATTATTACCTTTAATTTTAATAAACACTTTTTGCTTTCCAGTAAGCAAATTTAAACAATATAATTTACTTTTACCCATTTTTGAATTTTAGATAAAAATGATTAATATCTTCTTGTATTGCTTCTTTAAAGTAAATGCTAAGATTTAGTTTTTCAATTGTCATTCATCTTTTCCATGGTTGTAGGTTTTCAATTACTGCTGTTGTGCAATAGTCAATTAAATGAAAGTAGAGGGCCAGGGATATAGCTCAGCAGCATAGTGCCTACCTAGCAAGTGTGAGGTTGTGAGTTTGATTTCCAGTACCAAAAACCAAAAAAATAAAAAATAAAAAAGAGAACTAAGTGAGAATAGATATGAATATTATGTTGATGGGTATATTAAAAATTTTGTATAAAAATGATAAAAATGAGAAATAATACATTAGGGGATCAGAGTTTACATCACAGTTATGCAAGTGCTTAGCATTCATGAGGTTCTGGGATCAAATCCCAGCAACAAGAATAAAATATTTCATTTTCAAAAATAATAAAAATAAGTCCATCTACAAATATAGCATAGTTTTTCATTAAAAGTAGAAAGAATATTATAACCCCATAAAAATAGAGCTATAAATAGGATAATAAGTTTATCAGTATAGGGTGAATATCTTTATGCCTTCATTCCCCAATTTAACCATAGCTATTTGTTTCCCAAAGGCATTTAAATAGCTTCAAAATAATGGTTGAATACAGTAAGCAGTTTGGTTTAATTCTCATATCAAAAACTTCATATTATAAAAATCAAGTCAATGTTTTCAGTACTATCTGATTGAAAACAATGCTGAGCATATCCAACTTGCATTACCAAGATTAATGAAAGTAGCTGCAAGGGCAGAACAACTTTCTGCAGGACTATCTGACATTTTGTGTAATATTCGAGTATATTACCAGTTTTGTATCTTCTCAAAGTAACTGCAATGAGTTTTTATACATCAATAAGACGGATGCAAGGCAACGAACACATTTATAGGGTTCATTTGTTTACTCACTGAAACATACCTCTCTGAGCCTTCTCTGAGTGCAGAGATATAGTTTACATGTGAAAGTCACATTAAAATTTAGAAAGCAAAATAATATTTGTTTCTAATAAATAAAATCTTCCTTTTACTAATATCTTTTTCCTCTTTAAATTCTGGGAAAATACTTATGTGATCATAAGTGAACTGTAACTCAGTAGACTTTTTAAATTGCTGCTTTTATTAATTTGTTTCTAAGTGGTAAGTGGGTATGGAAATTAGGAGAGAAGTCAGTGATGTTCAATGTAAATTTTAAAAAGGTTTCATAATTGAACCACAGAGGGTACCTATATTTACTACTTACCAATAGAATAATGAAAATTACATTAAAAATGTAATATATAGAATCTAGTTAGTGCCAGGTATCTCACTAAATGTTTTAGGTGTATTATAAAATTTTATCTTCATACATAGGTGGGGACTCATTTCATCATCCCCACTAGCACAGATGTAGAAACAGAGGTATAGCTCCTACAGCCAAGGCTCAGTGATATTCTAAGGCTGGTATGAAGACTGCCATACACATGTTCCTGAGCACATCCTACTACTGCTCTGTAGTAGACACTGTATGCATTGTCTACAGGACACATCAAGTCCTTCACTGTCACTAGACATCCCTTCATAATGCTTCCATATTTTAAGAGTTTATCATTATTAGTGTATATCAATTATACAAGTTGAGTTTCCTTATGACATTTCCATACATGCATATAATGTACTTCCAATGCCCAGCAGGTTCCATATCTTCCCTAATTTTCCCAAATGAATATAGCAAATATTGATCTCTCTCTCTCTTCTTATCTCTTCAACAATTAGGCTCTGCAACAATTGGTTTACCAGCCAATTTAGGTCCAATTTTTTAATGTAGTGAGTCTTTTCTTTTAACTGGATCATAGTTCACTTGATAGGAAAGGTGTTTATTGTTCAACCATTATAGCCTTAAATATAACACTGCCCATTTAAAACATATTCACCAAGTATTGATTATTTTTCAACTCTCTGACTCCATGCTACAACCATCACAGAACATAAAATTTATTGCAAAATAATCTCAACAAGTGCTTAGAACCTATTATGGGAAATTTGCACAAAAATAAAAGTCACGTGTGACACGTTATGATACAGTTTCCTTCATATGGGTGCACCATGTCATCTGATTTCATACTCCAAAACTAATCCAGTAACTATTGATCTTTTCCTCCTCTTAATCTTCCCTGTGGAAAGGTGTTATAGTTTGTATCTAGGTGCCCCCCCACCGCAAGCCTCATGCAGTCATGGAGGCCGCTGAATCTATCATTTGGGATTGTTCTTATCTAGTGCTGAGTTTAGCGCTGGTATTAGCGGTGTGAGTGCTGCACCTGTCTAGGGGTGGAGACTGCATACAATTTTATAAGGGATGAAAAAAGACCTGTTTTCTGTTTGTCTCTTTTGTTGCTCTCTTGTCCTGTTTGCTCTTGCCACTTGCAGCCAGGCTGCCCCTCAGCCACGCCACCCTGCCATGGAACCAGCTAAGTATGGGTTGAAGTCTCCAAAAACTGTAAGAAATAAACATTCCCTTCCCTAATTTTGGGTGTCAGGTGTTTCATCTCAGCAACGAGAGAAAAGTAACCAAGACAAAAGGTTATACTGCAAAAGGACAAGCTGGATTCTGAACTCAAAATCAGTGGTAGTGTCAGAAATAGAATATGGGTTCTTTAGACTCTAGGTCTAAGACTATCAGTAGAAAACGGGACACATAATCAAAGGATTTTATAGGTTGGTTCTTAAAGGGCCAAATTCTGAAGGCTTAGTTTCCAGCATGTTGCACAATTATTAGGAGGCAATGGAACCTCTAGGCAGGAAGTTAGGACATTGGGGATATTCCATGAAAGGGATATTAAGACTCTGGCCCCTTCCTCTTTTGCTCTGTGCTTCTCAGGCATCATGAAGGGAACACACTTCTATACTGTGCTGCCTGGCACCACTTTATGCCTTGTCACAGGCCCTAAACCAAGAGTCAGGTGACCATAGAGTGAAAACTTGGAAACCAGATCAATAAACCTTTGCTCCTTTTAAATTGATTTTCTCAGGTATTTTCTTAGAGTGATAAAAATCTAACAGAAAGGACCTAAACACAATCTGAGTATAGAGGACACATTTATTGAATTATTAATCTCCAGAAACCAAGAAACTGGAGATACAGTGGTTGTTGTAATTTGGATTTTCTCAAGACAAGGAAATGGTTAGAAGTAGTCTACTTAGTAGAAACCACAGAAATCACAAGTGAAAAAAGTAGAAAAGTGAAAGAAAAATGAGAAAATCGATAAGGAAGAAATTGGTCTTGATTCTGTTAGAGATACTCAGAGAAACCCTGAAAAACAAAATCAAGATTCAGGGTGGAATGCGGGTTAAAAACCATCTCTTATCTGCCTTTGGTTAAAGATTGGGAAATGGGGAAGGACTTTCAACTGTTACCTGTTTTTAGTCACCTTTTTCAGGGAAGTAGGAAAATACAGACACTTGAGGTGGTGAGAAGTCAGCCTTCCAGGAAACTTTCTTCCACAGCTACAGATAAACTCAGGAGGGAAGAGAAGGTATCAGGTGGGCCATCAACAGTGTCTGCATAGTGATAATTGGGACAAATATGTTTGTTAATGGACCTTGCCTTCTTGGAAGGGCCACTGCCAGATAAAATGTCCTGTAGTGTTGCTGCTGGGGAGGAAGTTTACCATGCACATGCACTGTTTTACAAGACCCCTGTGAATAATTTAAATGTTTCATGCTCATGTGTCAGGGAAAAATTTGCTTCAGCACCCAAGTAATAATTATTCTAGAAGTAAATTATTCTAGAAGTAAATTCTAGAAGTAAATAATTATTCTAGAAGTAAATGTGCTGGTTCGTCTTGAGAAGCAACACTTTATGCTCTTGCTAGTCACATTTTCGTCTACCAACACTATCAATGAAAAATCACTCTCACAAATATCAGGACCAGAAAAGAGTTTAAAAAACAGTGTTACATTGATGTAGATTGGCCACAAAGCAATCTTGACAACTAGTAAAGGTATCTTCTTCCAGAGAAGTTATTGACCATGTATTTTTCTATTTAGAAAGTTCAATGGAATTATATGTAGAGATACATGAGCCAACTCTCCCCTTGAGAAAGGTCTTAGTAACCAATCACTGTGTGCAGTGGGCATATAACATCTAACTGTTCTTTTCCTCAGTAGGACATGGGTGCGTCTGTTTTTGCTGCAGAGAACCACCTTGTCTATGATCAGCCTTCCTCAGGGCAGTCACATCCAGTGGCCAAGCAAAGCAGGTAGGTGCCAGATGTAAAGGCCCATTCCCTTTGATAAAACACTGACAGTCAAAACTTGGTCTGGCTTTGCAGAGTCAGTCACAGTTTGACTTCCCTGCTGACCAAAATTGCTTCTATCTCATTCCTTCCATAGTTACTGATCTCTGATAAATGTCTCCTACCCCACACTTCATTTCAGCATCTGCTTCTAGAGAATTCAAACTATATGAAGAAATGTGGGTATGCCTAATACTTAAAATTAATCAAGTTATTCATAGATTTCCATAGCAATTAGGAATTTAAGAAATACTCCTAGGCCAATGTTTTGATTTCACACAAAAGAGAAAAATCTGAAGAGGTCAAATGAGCTGCCCCCAAGTGGCAGAGACCTCAATAAGAATGAGTATTCCATTTCAACTAAGTGAATATATTTAAATTATTGTGATTCCTAAATGTGTTTAAATAAATTTAAATTATTGTGATTTCCACATATAGTGTGAAAGAAGGTTAATGACAACTGAAGAAATACGATCAAGTTTCGTTTAATCAATTTTAGAAGTAATTGAAGAATTAACAGCACATTATACTTGTTATACGTGTGTGTGTGTGTGCGTGTGTGTGTGTGTGCTACCAAGGGGTATATGAGTGGGCCCAGTGTCTCTGTACTGTGCTACATCTCCAAGCTTCACAATCCCTCCCTTTTCTTAGCAGGGTCTCTCTAGGTTACTAATCTTTTCCAGACTGAGCTCAAACATGCACTCCTCCTGGCTCAGTTTCCGACAGTGTTATATACCAGATTATTTTGAAGTGATGAAACTGGGCCTCGGAGATTGTATTTTTAAAATAATTTACACCATCAGTAATTGCTCTTGTCAGGGATTTAATCTAGCCTTTCAACTACTAGATGAGAGTATTGGGTGGAAATAATTGATTCATAGCTGTAGAAACATATCCAGCTTTTATCTTTTCCACTTTTGTACCTACCAATCTGACTTCCAACTGCCAGGCACTGATGAGTATGGTGTATAATTCAAGTTATAATCTTGGACAACTTTGACACATACTTTTTAACACTGACTCCAAGATTTTCTTCAGCTGATGAAAGTGGTGGCCAGGTTGAAAATCCAACCTCCACTGTTTGACTTCTTTTCTCTTTCTGTGTCACAACTTCTCCAAAATAAACAACTTGCAAGATTCCTTTTAAAACAACTGAAATATTTCAATAGCTTGATTTAGGAATAACATAAAGGGAATCCATAAACTGTACCAAAATTTAATTTAATTTCTAAAAGGTCTTTTTGTATCTGATAAATATGGTGTAGTATTTTCTATTTCTTTTCAGTGAGTCACCGGAGACATAGGGTCATGATTTATTTTCTCGCTGGGTAAAATGTTGTCTTTAGTTTGCTAAAAAAATGACCAAATAGTCTCCATGTTAAATTTTTAATTCACATATATATATATATATATATATATATATATATAATATATTCCC
Source organism: Cuniculus paca (assembly GCA_004365215.1). Taxonomy (NCBI): domain Eukaryota; kingdom Metazoa; phylum Chordata; class Mammalia; order Rodentia; family Cuniculidae; genus Cuniculus; species Cuniculus paca. The sequence continues at coordinate 9,899 of RJWT010021708.1, read as the reverse complement.
AGACTTCTATTTTGTGGTTCTTTGATAAGAAATATGTCAGGAATGTCCATGCTTCTGGTCTGTTTTGAAATCCTGGAAGAAAAATCTGTCAATATGAATTTAAAACTGGCTAAAACTAAATAAAGAAATAAAGTGAAAATTTTAAATCATTTTATATAGATGATTTGATAATAAATTCGCTGAAACCCTGGAAAATGTTACAAAATAAAAATGTAAGGTTTATCTCGTATTTCCTAAAATGTTCCATGTACACATGTCAAAAATGGAAACACATCAAATAGACTGTCACACACACACACGCACACACACACACACTCCAAAAATAGCAAAAGGACATATGATCCTGAAACTACAAATAGCTAACACATTTTTGCTTGATTAATCTAAAATTCAAATGTTTTGTCTGGGCTTTGAAATTGAACTGTAATATAATAATGTAGCCCAAAATACATTTTGGATTCAATTTGGTAATTCCTTGTCTTGTTAATTAGCAGTAAGATTTTGAATTCCTATTTAAAAATAGTCTTCATAAACGCCTAAGCTTCAATTGTATATGCAAATTCCACACATTTTCATACTGCTTGGAATAACTGCATATGCAAACAGGTAATTTGACAGTTAATGATTCATTTGCACGTGCAAACCTACAATTTCAACATACAGATGACAATTGGTGGATGTAAATAATATTCAGTGTGGACCCTGTTTGCCAGATCTCTTTTTTCTCTTTTTAAAGAAACCAATCCTCAAACTATTTTTTTTCATTTTCATTAAGGTAAATGAATTAATATTCCAATGATATTGAGGTAGGAAAATATTTTAAAATTATTAATATGTTTGAAAATTATTGTCTTTTTTTCTCCTAATTGATTATTCAAGAAACAACATTTGGTCATTTGAGTCCCAAACCTACAGTATATGCTGTATATATTCATGTGGTGCCTGTATATGTTTGATTAGAAATATAAAATCATGATTCTGCTGAGTCTGTATTTATCATCTTAACACTTTTCAACTGAAAGAACATAAAAGCTTTTTTCTTTAAAAGACTAATATTTAAAGGGTGTTGATTTATGTAAATCAATAATTTATCAACTTGCTGTCTTTCCTTGCTGCCAGCCAGATGCTTCTCCCTTTGCTCGGCCAGACAATGTCAGCTGCAACACATAATGGCCTCTGCTTCATGTAGAAATAAGAGCATAAATATTTTAAAAATCCTGCTACAGGAAGTGAGGAGAGTTGGGGTGGGGGTGAAAGATTTTACTGGTTTATTGTGAGAGTAGAGTAAGTCTACATATTTTATGGGTTGGTTTTATCAGAAGTGGAGGCAGGGACGTTTCTTAGCCTGATTTTTATCTCCTAACAAGACTGACAGACCAAAGTCTTTTCATAGCAATTTGTTGAAGACATCTGGTGAAGCTTTCTAGGGGATGAACACACTGCAGAGTGTTCCTCTGGTATCAGTTGGCATGGCAACCAGTAAAAGACTATTCAACATCAGTAGGTTTCAAAAAGGTTGAGGCCTAGTTGAAAATCCATTTGGGCTCCTACCTGCAAAATTCTTTTGAAAATGCACTAAATCTTTTCTTAGGGCTCTAGAGACTGAACCAATATGTACAACTGTGGCACCTTCAATCTTAAATAATTTTCAAAACATGGGATTAATGATTCCAGTCACCAGAGGTATTACAGAAGATAGGGAATTACTGGCACTGTGCTGGAGAGGATATTAGTTGAAATATGGTTGTTGTTTCTCTTTGTGTCTTATCATACAGGAAACAAAGTGCTATTTTCAAATGTCTATAAATTTTAAGTTAAGATGGTCAAATAAATGAAAGAAAATTTTACAGGTTATTTTTAAAATCTAAAAAACTAAACAGGTTGATGACAAGTAAAATATTTAAATTTAAAATAGTTATATTAATAGACAGAATTTTTCAAAAACGTCAGCATTTTATACTAGAACAGTCTAGATCACGCACTTTTTACAGCTTTGTAAACCATATATATAAATATGTATTTTAAACTATATATATTTTTACACATATATTTTGATATGAGGTAATTATTTCAAAGTCAAACATTAATATGGGCTTATTGTAGCATAATTTTTATCAACTGCAACTGAACTAATATAACTTTAACCAAAATTAAAACTTTTAATATTTTATCCAAATATATGTTGTATCCCATGGTAGACCTACAACCAGAATTCTAAAATTAAATAAAAGGAAAAAAGAAAGAGTTGTTTAAAACTACATTCTAAAAATATAAAACCTGAGGAAAACAAATCATACACTTTACATCATTGCTGTGACCATGAGTTAAGACTCAAGTATTTCATTTAAATTATCCATTCAGCAGAGAATATTACCAAATTTAATGTTTAAGTAAGAGTTTACTTAAAATTCAATTAATAATACTGCTTTTGAAAATTAAAACTTATTCACTGGAGTTCATCAATAAGTACTTACCAACACCAAAATATATAGAACAGATCTATGTCACTATCATATCATATAGTGCTGTTAATACCACCACCTCAGGTAGTGTAAGATTTAATGAGATAGCATCGAATACTCTATGAGTTGCTTCAAATCATGCCTTTGGGCATATTCAAAGCCAAATTTATTTATATTATGTACAAGTCATTGTAGTTATACTATACTACTTACATTCTATTGGTTCAGAAATAATAAAAATATTTGCGAGTGTTGATTCAGTCTACTAAAGAGAACAGAAAACCCAAAGATTTGTATTCCTTTCAAGGTTATAAATGTGCTCTGAAAGACAAGGAGCCTTCTCACCCTTCAATCTTAAGTGCTCAGGAGAGTGGAGAAAAGAACCCTTTTTTTTTTCTGTGCTGCTCCCACAGAAGTAGGGTAACTAGAGTAGTTTTTATGTGACAGGATTTTTAAAACATATGGAGTTCAAAGTTTGTTTGTTTTTTGGTACTGGGAATTGAAGTCATGACCTTGTGCTTGCCAGGCAGGCACTGTGCCACTGAGCTCCATACACAGCCCTAGAGTTCTAACTGTAAATTGTTATTGCTGTTAATAAACTAAGGCACATTTGAAATTGAAATTTTAGGATTAAAATATCAACATGATCAAACAATGCCATTAATTCTGAAGGCCTTTTGAAATTCGGGAGTTTTATAGGTTCACCATGAAGCACCAAGAAGCAACTTTTCTCTTGGATTTAGCAGTGAAAGATGTTTTCTTAACTTTGTCTCTCTTTTCTCTCTGGGTCATTCTCTCTTTTGCCTGAAAATTGTTCAGGTAACTACTAGCTGTTTCATCATGACTATCAAGTAGTTAGAAAAGGAAAATCTTTCATTTCTCACACCAGAAAAACAATTCAGTATTTACATACGTATGTCTGATTTATCTCACTTAAGAGTATGGTCTTAAGGTGCATCCATTTACCTAGAAATATCTCAAGCTTATCCATCTTTATAGCTGAGTAGTGCTCCACTGTATACAAGAACTACATCTTTATCCATTCATCGATTGATGGGTATTTGGGCTGTTCCCAAGATTTAGCTATTACAAACTGTGACCCTATAAGCATGGGTGTGCATATATTGCTGTGGTATGGTGCTTTTAATTTTTTTGGAAAGATACCAAGAAGAGAAATAGCTAGGTCAGATGAAACCTCTAATTGTAGTTTTTTAAGGAATCTCCACACTGATTTCCACAGTGGTTGCATCAGTATAAACTCCCACCAAGAGTGGAGAAGAGTTCCTTTTCCCCCACAGCCCCACCAGCATTTGTTATTGGTTGATTTTCTTGATAATAGATATTGTGAGATAGGAAGAAAATGTTCAAATGGAAAGGGAATCTAGGGGTTGGGGAGGGGCAATTGAAGAAAGGGAAAAGAAAAAAATATGATGAGAAAGAAAGAAAAAATGGAAACGAAGTTTTTTAAATGAGAGGAAATGGGGGTTGAAGGAAAGGTATGGGAATGGAAAAAAGAAGAAATAAAGTTGTATCATGTATAGTACAAATTCCCTATGATGAATGAGACCACTATGCATACCTAAAATGTACCAATAAATGAAATTAATTTTAAAAATCTATATGCAAAAATCCCAGGAAATTTGTTCCTTTGGAGTGGGTCCAAGCACAGCACCAACACAGTACTTAATAGTTGCAATAACCTATAAGGCACTATACCAGGATCTTGACACATATTACCTTATTTTCCAAATTTATTCATCTGAACAACTCCAAAAAAGAATTATTATTATGCCCTATTTACAGATGAGAAAACAAAGGCCAGCAGAGATTAAGTAATTAATCCTAAAACAATGGTTGTAATGATATTCCCAATTCTATCTATCCATGAATTTGTACGTATTTAGACAAATTAGAGGACTAGAGAAGAGAATTTTAAAATTTTTATGTGAATAGAAAACAATGTATATATTGATCAATGAATGACTTATGGCTGAAAGCCATAAGCAGAAAACTGTTCTCAATTCCTGCTTTCAGTCTCAAAACCAACTCTACAAAACAAGTCTTAAAGCTTCCATATTTCTATACCTGCTTTAGGTATTTAACAATAACAAAACTCTCAGGTTAATTTTATGTGACAGTGTGAGGGTCTGTCTGCCCTTTACCTTCCACAGTGAACCAAATGCTGGTAACAAATGACACACAAGACTTTTATTCTTGTCCGCTTTGCTTCTGATAAATCAGCCCTTGGAAAATGCTTCCCACCCTCCACCCCAGCAGATGTAGTCATCTTTATCCTCCAGGTCAGTGGGCTGAGGGACAAAGGATAGCAAAATAGACAATTAGTGTGACATATGAATTTAATTTAAATGGACAAAAATAAATTTTTAATTATAACATATGTTGAATACAGAGCCCTAGGGAGCTGACAATTGTGCTTTGTGTCTTGCTAATCTTGTTTCATACAATGCTGGTAGCACTGAATCTATCACCAAAGTAGAAAAGTTTGAAGGGCCAAGAAGCGTTAACCAAATGTCCAGAATGACAGAAACATCTTGTTACAAAGTGACAGAGGTAGCTTATCAGTGAAAGTTTGAGTGGATGAGAAATTTATAACACAGTTTGGTCTCTGTTTCATCATATGCTGAAAGTTCCAATGTGTTATTCCCTCATGACTTCAACCACTGTATGTGCAGGACTATCCAACCCCTTAACTTACATCTGAAGATTTATTTTACACCCAAATCTGAAGACCATCCAGCATAATAACCTTTATCCTGAAAAACAGCAATATCTCAATGAACCAAGAGAAACCAGCTGTATAACTATCTTAACTGTCTTACATGTAATTTTCTGGACAATATTTCATGCCTAGATCTCATACTCTGAACAACTACTGTGAATATAATAATATACAATGTGTTGATTATTGTTACTCTCCTACTAGCCTGTTTTGAAATGGTTTTATTGTTATTTCTTTTTTCTACTTAAAATAAAAAAGTTTTTCTTCTGCTTTAGTATCCATTTGCCACCCATAAGATGCATGCAACTCAGTTTCCAAATAGAGAGAACAAGATAGTGTAGGTATGAGTTAAAAGCTCACCAAAAAATCAGTAAGAGAAAAATGAGAGTAATGTATGATAATAGTTTTAGAATAAGTCATGTACCAGTCATAGTAAAAAAAAAATGCTAGTTTCCTGCTTAACTGTATAAATAGGGATGCAAAAAGCAGTTTGGAAGGGTATTTCAGACATGTTGGAGCCTGGCCACGCAGTCATATGAATGCTTACCAGATATGCAGAAAACTGGAGAAAACATATGTACTGCTTATCAAAAAAGCACAATGGGAACCAGTACATAAACTGGGGACATCTTGAACATCTTGCTGGATAAGTTTTTGTATCAGACGAAATTTCAAGAATGGGTAAGCTTGACCCAGTGAAGCAGTATGGACAATCCGAATAGAGGGGACAGAGTCTCTCATACAGGGAAAATGATGTGATAGTCAGACAGTTAACTCTTGTGGGAATCCAATTGTTATACTGTGAATTAGATGAGATTTTATTACCACTTCTGAAACAATCAAAGACACACTGAGGTGAAATACAAGAATGAATTATTCTTGGATAACTTTCATGTTGCGCTTAAAATTACCCTCCATGAATAGAAATGTAGCAATTAATTCAAATAGTTTATGTGTGATCAAAATAAAGTGGTTGAAATAAACTTTACGAACAGCCAGATGGGACAGTAGAAAGTAACCACCCAGCTTGATCTCCAACACCCTCCATGCTGAGAACCAGCTGTGAAATTTGGTAGTTTTTAATTTATGAATTACACAAAAATCTACCCCTTTTCCCTCTCTCTCTCTTATACACATGCACATACATGCACACATGCATGTGTGTGCATGATTGCAAGTCCCTTGATTACAAGTTTCAATATTCCTTTCACCAAAATGACCATATTTCTTGTTGGGAGTTGGTACATGTGTATAACACATCTGAATTTTTTTCGTCCCCTTCTGTCCACTTCCCTCCACCTCTTGGTCCTTTTCCCTTTTGCAAAAGATCTGTCTCCCTATTTTCTATTATATGTCTTTTATTTTGTTCTTTATTTGTATTTTATGTTTCTCATATAAGAAAATCCAAGCTCATTTAACTCTTACTGGCTTTATGAAATGTCAAACTTCACATTCCTTAACTTTTATCAGTATTCTCTAAAGTATAATTAACATTTACATAACTCATTTATAATAAATTATTCCCTTCCATGTAAAATTTATTCACACCGAAACAATTATTCAAGCATTCCATCACTGTTCATCTTAGTTGTAAAGAATTAAGTTGAAAGGAAAAATAAATAACAAATTAAATAGGGAATTTATAAGAAATCAATTTTTTTTTTGTTTTTTTGAGACAGGGTCTCACTCTGCAGTCCAGGCTGGCCTTGAACTCACTATGTAACCTAGGCTGGCCTGGAACTCACAGCAATTCTTCTGCCTCAGCCTCCCAAGTGCTGAAATTACAGGCACATGTACCATACATGGCTTAAGAAGTGAAATTTAATTAATTAAATCACTATAATAGAGAAAAAAATTTAAACTGCAAGGATTACAGAAATGTGATGTATTTCTTTTATCCATTCTTTTGAGATGTATTTTGGAGGCTTTAGAATGTATTGGTCCTGTTTATTATGTTAGAGATTTAGAAAAAAAAGTATCACTGGAAACAAGGATTTGTGTATCCTAACAGAACAGAGAAAGTAAGAGAGACAGAGAGAGAGAGAGAGAGAGAGAGAGAGAGAGAGAGAGAGAGATGAAATTAATGAAGAACACTAAAGCTTGGTAAGACCATAGCTAAGGGAGTAATCAATTCAGGAGAGTGAATACAGAAAGTGTCTTTGGGCTATGTAGATATCCTGGGTGGTTTGTTACAGTATTTGCACAGCTTTGGACTATGAGAGCTCCTTTCTCATTCTGGGAAAGAGTGAGAATATATTTTTCATTTTCAGAGAAAAGCTAAATTGACTTATTGTTATAGAAATGTTCTAAGAAATTGAGGTGACTGTTTTTTTGTACTAACTTTCTAATATACAACTTTTATTCCTTATGTACCTGTAAATTTCCCCAACATTTGTATAGAAGAATTTTCCCACATTGATAAGTATTTTGTTATAGGTATTAAACTTAGTTTTGAAAGAGAAGTACTTTACTAACTTAAAATTTCTGGATGATTTCATACACACACACACACACACACACACACACAGATTCACACACATTCACACACTCCAGCACATGGCTCGACTTTACTGGGTTTGAAAAAAGGTTTTCCTTAGTGACATTCTCCCATAAATATTTCACAGAAAATTTATTAGTGGCTAAACCTCAACTTGAATAAAATGTCAAAAATTTAAATTAAAAATACTTCTTTGCAAGTGTAATAAGTTTAAAAGCAAGAATAAAGAAAGATGCTTCTATTGTTTCTTTTTACACTTTGATAATCTCCAAAGGAAGTGGCCAGCAGAATAATAGAGTGGAAATTGTAAAATAAGAAGTTCTGTTAGGTTCCTTCCACACACATGTGTTTAGTACAATTTAAATTTGATGGAAAACCACAGGCCAGTTCTCATAAAATAAAAACTAGCTCACCATTTCTGCTGCTGACAGGAAATGTCATTTCTAGGAAATAAGGCAGCAAGCTGCGGCCTCTGAAGCATCAGCACCTTGGAGACAGATGAGAAGAAGGGGCCCATGAGTAAACAAAATTGACCTGTGCCCTGGATGAGTATGTGTGACTTCCTGGAGCCTGTTTGTGTCCCTTTAGACTGGAAGACCATTGAAAGAATCTTAGGGAAAATATTCTTCTCCTGAAGACAATGATGTATATTATCAGAAAACAAGCAATAATCCTGAGAAGAAATTATAGGAAGAAAATCAGTTAAAACAGTATACTGCTTGAGTTCTGGTGATAATAAATTTCATACTTATAGGCAGCTAATGAGTAGCCAGGAGACATTTTTGTACATTTGTGTGTGAATTTGAAATACTCTTGAAAAATTATGTATGTGATTCTTAATGTATGGATGCACACGATTTTCATATAAACATTTTGTCTATTATATGTATGAGATCTAGTATCTTCCAGCAGAAGCAAGGAGAATGTACATTTGGGAAGAAATATCTTAACTTTTCCTCTGTGTATTTACATATAGGGCAAATTTAAATTCATATAGCATGCATGTACAGGTATAAATCCTAGAAAACAGAAGAGGTATGCTGGAAATTGTTAGATATATATACATATGTAATCTATATTCACACACATATCTGTGATCAATTCATATTTCACATGTCTTATCTAGGGATTTGTACTTGGGCAAAAAGGGTTACAGAGTCCATTAGCTGATCCGAATTTATGACAATAAATCCCTTGATGTTCAGCCCTGACAGGAATTACTCTTCACTAATGAGTAATAAAGGCAGATAAGTCATGTGTCCCGTTGGATTACTTGGCTAAAATCACATTTAGAAGATGTCTAATTGTCTAAAATTTACCCAGATTCAGTACAAACTTTATTGTCACTAATTGCCTTTGCAGATTTTAGAACATTAAGCATATTTAAATATATTGGCCATAGTACTTCTGTGCATATGTAATGCATGAATAGCACAGTCACTGCTATCCAAATTAAGTTTATCAATTATTTTGATAATTTAAATTATAATATTATGACTTGAAATATAATGTTCATTTTTTGGACTGTGACATTTTATATTTTTAAATTAAATGTTTTTGTCATGGCCAGTCTATCCTCACTGTTTTGCAGTTTTCACACAACTTAATTGTAATATCAGTGTTTCCAACAAGTAAGTACTTACTTTTCCTTTATTTAACAAACTTACAGACTAATAATAGATACGCAAAGGGTTTTTGATCGACGTATTTTTATATTGAAGTATTCTTCATAGTAAAACAGTTCAAAGTGGTAAAGTGAGTAAAGATATATATTCTTAACTAAAAAAGTTAATGAAATGACAATTCTAGGTCAAACATCAATTTGATCATGTCTTCCTGTCCCAAACATAGAAATAGTGAAAGAATGTAAGATGTATATCTACAGATAGCAGAGTGTGTATACAAAAAAATACAAATGCCTGGGGACCAGACACAGGGGAAAATTCCTAGGGTATGAAAGGACTGTAGCTCTGCTCCTCAAAGGAAGACAGAAATTGTAAGACTTTACCTCAAATTCTTTTGTGGTCCCAAATTGTTCTTTAAGGTAACACTAAAAACACATCCTATATGGCCACAACTGCAGCTCTAACATGGAGCCTTGGGCTTTACATTGGCTCATAATTAGGTCCTAGAATAACACCTGCCAAGTCTAGGGAAGAGACAGAATCACCCCAATGAAATAAAACCATGCCAGGCTATC
>RJWT010021707.1:0-17484 GCA_004365215.1 Cuniculus paca | reverse complement strand
TTCTTTAGAATCTGTAGATTCTAATTAAGCGCTTGCTGCACAGTTGTAGTTCACAGAGGAATATTAAATAAGTCAATGGGTGTGGGTGCTATGTAATTTATAAAGTCTCAATTTTGAATATGGTGATAAAGATTTTTTATTAAATCTACCTTTTGAAAGCATTTATAGCTAATCTTTTGTAGTTGATCCTAGGCAACTTAATGCTTTTCTTTCTCAGTGGACGTCTAGTTTTATTTTATTGCAAAATACTTTTCATCATATTCTAAGTTAAATCAATAGATTATCTAATGCATACAGAATAAATACTAATTTTAATTACTAACAAACCATTAGCATAACAGAATGGTTTTCAATAGATTTTTCAAATAGATCTAAGAAACCTTATCACACTTACTACTGTTTTCAGTGACTAATTTTAAACTGTGAACTTTGAACCACAAAGGAATTGGTGGCCCTTCAAATTGGAAATATTAGGAATAAATTCTTCCATGTTAGCATCTTTGAAAGTTAAGGATGATTAAGAAATATGGATATTTTTGGTCCAATTAACACTCATATTTTTCACTTCATCCTCACTAGTTATTTCAGAATTGTCATCAGTTCTACTTAGATTTTAGTCATAGGTCACCAAAATATTATAAATTGCATTTTCAAACAATACACATGTATATTGGTAAATATATAACCTATATATCTTCCTTAATACTTTCAGGCAGGGAGACTCATGCATGACCATAAACTTCACTGCATATTTGTAGCACTAAGTACAATATGTAAATTTGAGCTTCATTAACTTACTGACATTTTAATATAGAAAACTCTTACAAATATAAGTGGCAGGAAATGGATGGGGAAAATAGTGTTTTATGTTCTTAGGTATCAAAAGATAAAAGTTAAAAAAATTTAAAGAACTTACTGACTTTTATTTGCTGTTCTATAATTGGGCAATACCTCATTTTACAAAATAGAATGAGTGTTCTGATGAATTTAGCTGAGGTCAGCTTTGTAGAGAGAAGAATACTGAAGAAAACTGTCTTAAGTAAAAAGGGAATTGATCGTTTCCAAGTTGCTTTCCTTTGTTGGGATAAAATAGAAGAGAATTGCTTATCATGCTGGCTCAGGTAAACTAGGGACCTTCTGATTGATTGCTGTGATTTGCTTATTATTTTGAAAAGGTAACTTATTACATAGTTCAGTTTGATTACATTGCACTTATCATAATGCTGTGATTCTCATTCGGTATGTCTCTGGGGGTATAGTGCAGGAGCTTGGTCCAAAACAATAACCCTCAATATCTGGAGACCATCAGTTACTTGATTCTTATATGTTAACTTATATTCATACCGATTTTAAATTTTCTTAAAAATGACTATGACTGTTTTCTGTGTACTAGAACAAGTCTATATTTAATCAAAATGCATTTATTAAAGTGTTTTATAATAGCAATGAAATTATGAATATTTTATACAAGATCAAGAAATGTTAACTAATTTGTTTTTAATCATTATAAAATGACTTGAAAGAAATTTGATATTCTTTTTAACAATAATTTTCTCAGAATTATGCACATGAGTCAAAAAAGAAAAACATATTTAGACTACATTACAGGACCTGTTGTTCATTGCCTTCTCATTTCTGACACATTTTACATCCAGGAAAATATGAAAGCTACTTAAGGATATAAGGTGATGCTCTCTTGTTTTCTATGTTTGATTTTTCTCTTTAGCAATTTCTGTCATTCCCTTCACTCCTGCAATACACACAGACACAAATGTTTTTGAGAAATCCAAGAATAATGGAGTTAATGTTTTAATTAATAATGATTCACTGGAATATACATTTCTGAAATACTCTGAAAGTTACTTTTTTAAAACTTCCAGGTTATCCACATAGAATGTCCCTGCAACAGTGTAAATTCTCTTTTAACACAATAGCTCAAAAGACTAACCTAGTTTGTTGAAACAGGTTCTAGTTTATTTCAAATTTATAATTTATTGTTAAAATAAGGCAATATGATCTAAACTGAGCAAATAGATTCATAGTTAGTTTCACATTTAGTTGAAATGATGAAAGAATTAAATTAAATTAAATTGAATTGATGAATCCTTTTTGCTGCCATTTTTGCAATATAAATTGTAGAATAAAATTTGGGGGACAGAAATGCTTCATGCATGGGTTTTTAAGTAATACTGTAGTACAGTAATAATATCAATGATACCAAGCCTTGTATAGATGCAGTATGGATATTAAAAACAAGTTAGAAGTTATTAAAAATTGTTTTTTCAGACTGTAAATACGATTCAAAAACCAGCAGTAACACTGCAGTGAGAAAATGAAGTTTTATTTTAGTGAGTCAATTGTGAAGCCATTCAATCTTGTAACTTTGAGAATAATATATAACTGTGTACATGCAAGTATGCATGGATATTGAGCAAAATAATAAGTGAAAAATATGCTGGCTTCTGCCTTGAAATGTTTAAAGCAGAATTCAACTCTTTCCTAAATCAAGCTCCTGAAGTAAAATATCTTTTTAAACAAGGAGATAAGCAAGAGCAGATCTGATGACATATAGTAAAGTCATTGTTGATCTTTCAACCTTTTCGCAATGTAAAAAGGTATAAATATTTGTAATTAAAACAAGCACTAATTATGAATTAGTATGCTAAAAGTATGCATGAATCACACTGACTTTTCTAATTATTAAATAATATTTTATGTTATATAATGTATAGTCTGTTCAATAAACATACACATCTTAATTTTGTATGTTTAATATTATTTCTAAGCAATAAATTTATGTAAATGGAAATATCTTTCTTTCTTTGAAGAGTAAAATGCAAGACTGAAATAAAAAAATGTACCTACATATTCTTATTTAAAAATCTGATTAGTCAGGCATGGTGACGCATACCTGTAACTCCAGCACTTGGGAGGCTGAGGCAGGAGGACTGTTGTGAGTTTGAGATCAGCCTGAGCTACGAAGTGAACTCAAGGCCAGCCTGAACTGCATAGTGAGACCTGCCTCAGAATGCCAAAAAAATTTTAAAAAAATTAAAAATCTGATTATAAGACACTTTCCAAAGTTCTGAAATAGGTACTTTAATTTTCTTTCTTTTCTTAAAATATTTTATTCAGTGTGCTATTAAATATAATTGTTAGGCACAAATGAAAGCTTGTTACTTTTCTACATCAGTGTTGTCTCCACACTTATTTTACCAACATTAGGAATATAGCAAGCTCCTAAGTCGCAGATGAAATTGTCTTGTGTTTTTAATGGTGTTAGATTTACCTACTGCATAATTTCTAAGTTTACAATAAAATATTGTTAACTATAGAAACTATAGTTTTACAGCAGATTTCCAAAATTTATTTTTCTTGTATAACTGAATCTTTAGGGAGTGTTACAGTATCGTGGTGGCTATGGAACAAACATGTGGAACATCTCACATAGAACCACAAACCCACACATTAATGTCAGAGTGCTCTCAGATATAACAATTGCAGACAAACAGTAAACTCTGCCAGAGAATGGATGTTATAAGGACCATTGAAGAAAACTTATTCATCATTAATCTCCACAAATCATTTGATGTTTTAATTTGTTAATGTCCATAAAAATAGCATAAATACATTTCGGAGCCAACCATATTTATTTCATTGTAAAATGTTTACACTAATGGATTCTCCAAGTGGACCGTTAGAAACTGGTAGTTGAAAAGTGTAGTACACGATGCTGAATTTTCTCCAGGGAGTCTTCTTTCCAGAATCTGCGTTCCCTCGCTCTTCCTCACTAGAAAATAACCAGTGAAATGTGAGGCCACAGCTGCTGGTCGTGGCCACCTGCCTGGGTGAAGAGCCTGTGCTGTGCAGATCACTGCATTTTGGTTCTTGCCAAATCTCTTGGATTTGTTTGTGTTCAGTCACAGCTGCACCTTCTGTCCTCAGGGTTGTAAATGGGTTTCCTGATTGTCTACTCGTTCCCATTTGAGATTGTTGGTAGGAGGGCCCTCGCTGTCCAATCCAGTTTCAATTTTTAGAAAATACTCTTTGTGACTAATCTGTCAGAACACTAGAGATGTACGACGTGGGAAAACACACGTGTTGTGCTCTTACCTAAGATACATGTAAGCCGTGAAGGGAAAAGATAACTAAATTAGTAAAAACACACAAACATTTCAAGTGTGCATAACTAACTCAACAAAGCAGGTGGAACTAATTCTATTTTTAAAAATAAGCAAACTGAGGCTCAGAAAGATTACATACTTTTCCAAAGTTATGATTCAATGAACGAATGAAATAAGGCATGGGTGAATCTCTAGGAAAAACTGCATGGACTGAGTAGATTAAGATACTGAGATGAAGAAAGGTCAATTTTCAATCCAGGTAGCAAACGATTTACACAGAGTAAGCTGGTCTGACAGTCACATGGGTTTATGTTTGGGGGTAGGATGCTGCTGAAGAACCAATGATGAATTTTAAAAGGAAACAAGAATGAATAACAGATGAACTTCATCATGGAGTAGAAGAATGATGGTGAGTCAAATGGATGTTAGGCTTTTACCAGGCGCAGTCAGCCCTGTGGTAAATCTTTTCCTGCTGGTGGCATGTTTTGAAGAACTTTTTCAAGCTTCAGTGCTAAATATGTGAAAAAACATGTAAGAAATATACAAATTACTACGGAAATGTAACTGGCAAAACCTGACTTAGGAAGAACTAGAAACTGTAGTTATTTTTAATAATTTTTAAAGAATTCAAACAATTATTTAAGAAGGCTTTATTTAAAAGACTCACCAGAAATTGAACAATTTTCATTCAAGTACTATGGGTTTTTGAAAGAAATTTCCAACAGCGCACATTTTTTTTTTTTTGCAAAAAGGTGGAAATGGTGGTATAGTCTGCAACTTACAATGGGGAAGTATAATTTTGATTTTAAAAAGTTCATAAATGGTAGGAAGACAAATCAGTTGTGCTGTGATCCGGAATAGAGTTGCAGAACTTCTAAACAAAATGTTAGTAAACCAAATCTAAATTGTCTATGAAAATATTACTAAACAATATTCAATTTAGGTGCGTGAAAGGATTGTAAGAATGGTTTCCCAATGTGGAAGTGTATAAATCCATATTTGCTCACTACAATTGATTGAGACAGTCATTCAAAAAATGTGGAAAATTAACTTTTTATATAATAAAAATAATATAAGAGAAGAGAGTTTTATTAGGCTCATAAAATGTGTTAATCAAAAAACATGAAATTGCCTATAGCAAATGTCATCAGAACTAAGCAGATACTGGAAGTATTACATTTAAATTCAGGAAGAAGATACTAAATGTTCTGTATGAATCTTCATATTTGATTATAAATTGGAATTCCGGCCAGGATAACAAAACAGAGTATCATATAGTAATTATAAAAATTGGACATCACTGTTACCTTTGCTATTTTCATATGACACAACATTATACATATTCAAACACTTCTACAGATGAAATACAGGCAATAGAAAATTAGGTGTAGTATGACTGTAAAATCAGTATATAGTAGTAGAACTTAAGTACACTAGTAACCAAAACTTTTGTATTTATATTAGTGAGCATAATTTCAAAAATATTTGAGATTAAAAAATTACAAAACAACTATAAACAAATATAACAAGATACATATGACATTTTAAGTAGAAAGTTTAAATTTTATTGAAAAACATGGTTGAATATCTACAAACCTGAACAATCTTGTATTCAGGAATAAACAAGCTTTAAATACAGGTGTGATTTATCACAAAACTGATCTATGGGTTTAGTACAACTTCAATCAAAATCATGACTGATTCTGTTTGTTTTTATTTTTATTTTTATAGAAGATAAGTTTCGAATGTATATAAAAAGTAAAGAAAAACTAATTGCTATGGCTCCCCACACCCTATGAGATGTAAACTTAGTAGAAAACTATAAAAATTTAAGAATGTGATATTGGTGCAAAGATGCAAATACATGAATGAACCTGAATAAAAACACAGATATAAACATACCCATATATAAAATTAGATTCATGATCGAGTTTTCATGGTAGGAGCTGAATTGTTCAATAAAAAAATGGTTAAAATTGGTTAAAAATGGTTAAGGTTGGTTAAAAAGAAGTAGAAAATGTTAGTGTACCACAACAAAAGAAACAAAAGTAAGGAAAGAGGGAGGGAGGAAGGAATAGAAGAAGAAACAAAGGAATCAAGGAGAAAGAAATAGAAAATGAAAGTGAATGCAGTGGTGCCTACTTTATTCCATAACAAATTGAAAAACTGTACATCAAAAATTATTCTGTAATTTTAAGCAAATGCATGAAACCCTCTTCTGACCTCTGAGTAGGGCAGCTTTTCTTATACATCACTCATTAAAAGTGGAAGTCATTTATCAGAAGATTGATAAATTTGAGTATGTAAAGGCTGAAATCTTATTTATTAAATATGCAGTAAAGTAAGTAACAGGAAAATGTTTCTACTTGTAAGAGATATTTTAAAATTACAAACCATAAAAGATTAAAGTCAGAACCTGTGAAGAATTTTTACCAACCGAAATGAGCAAGAGAGGAAAATAGAGCAGATCGCTAAGGAAAACATGAAATTAAGACAAGTGACATTGCAAGTGTTAGCGAGGATGACTGTCATCAAGTGTATCCATCGTACATTTGTACAACTTCTTTGAGAAACCAATTGGTACTGTCTTATAAAATTGCACACATCTCACCCTGAAAGAAGCCAGTACTGAAGCAACTGGGAAGTACATATTAGAAGACATTTTGAATAAGACCATAAAGCTAATCCACCCAAATGCCCACTGATGTAGATTTTTAAAAGCATATTTATGTAACTGGCATTTTACACAGCTGTGGAAATGAAAAAGTACAGTTACGCATGGAAAGAACTTCAGCTTCAACATTGATGAGTGTTAGTACCCATGTTAAGTGGAGAAAAGAAGAAAGCAGTACATTGATTATAGCACACACATGGCATACTCAGAACGGTATTCACCTTTGTGAATGAAGAAGAGCGGTGCTGAATAAGCACAAATTATGTGGCAGTTAATGAAAACGTTTCACCTTGTGTGGGGGTGATGGGCACATAGGTATTTATTATAGTGTGCATAATATAAGCAAACCAAATAGTAACAGACTAGAAGAAAATATCCACAGCATATCTAAAATGGTAAAATATCCACACATAATACTGTACATTAAAAAGTGCATGAAAATTTCTTAATTTAAATGACCAGGAGTATTATTTATGAGATGG
Source organism: Cuniculus paca (assembly GCA_004365215.1). NCBI lineage: Eukaryota > Metazoa > Chordata > Mammalia > Rodentia > Cuniculidae > Cuniculus > Cuniculus paca. The sequence goes on along the minus strand of RJWT010021707.1, from coordinate 10,204 downwards.
TGGATTTTAGTTAATTCTCATACATTTGTCATTATATTTATGCAGTGTGTGTAACTTTGAAAAGATATTTTAAGTGATGTAAATTTAAATACAAAATATCACTGGTAGTATGTCAAGAGTTGGGGACATAGTATCACAGGATAACTCAATTAAAAAGAGGAACAAGGCTTTGAAGATGTTATTTGCAGAAGAAATCATACAAGTCCAAGACACTTATGAACATATCCTCAGCCCACTAGTAAAAAGGGATGCAATACAAAAATGATGCAGTATTTTCTCATTATCAACTAAATTTCACAAAGTTGTTCAAATAAACTCTTTTGGGGTTGCAAGGAATTTGAGGCTTGCATAGTCGATGGTGGGAGACATTGAGAGAGATAGGATGATGTCACAGAATATTTCCTCAAGAGAAGGCCCCGAATATGTATACATCTTACTGAAACATGCTTCAAATATTGTTAATTACAATACTTTTCACAATTATGAAATAGTAGGAATGTTTGAATATTCTGTAGGAAGAAGTGATTTATTTAATGTTGGAGTCCATTTGTATCATTCTGTGATGTTGAGTCATGATATGGCAAGATTGGCACATCACTTATGCTCATGGTATGTGCTAATACAGAAGGGTCACTTAGACACATTTGAAGTTTAAAACATCCACAAACATGTAGGTAAACAAACAGTAGCTATACCATGATCCCTGTCATGTTAAAAATGTTAAAAGGTGTGTGTAGTAAAACTTTACATATGTCCATGCATACATATATATATGAATAAAATACAGCGTATGAAAAATTACTTTGTTGCATATTGTATTATTCCCAGTGATTGTCTCTGAAGTAAAGGAGAGAAAGAAACACAAGTTTCTGCCCTATTTCAATTTCCCTTGCAATAAAATGGGCATGTATGGCTGTAAATGTCTACATTACCTGTCTTGTGACTAGTAGCAGCAGAAGTAGTGGTATTTCTCACAACTGACCCAGCAATTAAGCATGAGTGGTCCTGAGGGGCAAACACTGTTGACAAGGTTAAAAGTTGAGATGAACTGTGGCTCCTATATCCAGATTGTAATTCAAAAGAAAATGCCAAAACGTTCTAGAGCCCCATTTGCAGCCTGATTAACTTCTCCCAGTAGTGAACAAAGCAGAAGAGTATTAAACACACTATATTCACTAATTTGGTAATCACATCTATGTGATTATTCATAGGAGAAATTTTGATTAATAGAGATTATTAAAGGAAATACATCGTGTATATCATTCTTTATTATGTTAACTGGTATTACATCTGGATGAATATGTTAATTACATTTATAATTTATTAATTATTTTGTTTTTTAAATTTTAGAGTTTATACATTTGAAATACACTCATTATAGAATTTATAATGTGCAATTACAAAATAATTTCAAAAAACAGAACCTGAAATGCATAATTACAAATTTCCTTGAATTACACATAAAATGTCAAAGAAATAAATTACAGTTTTCATAAAAAAACGTATGGTTCACTGAACAAATGCTAAGAGTAAAACATGAACAGGTCCTCATTTTAAAATATCAATGGTGCCATCACATCCTTATTTTTCAGGTTAAACTTTTTCCGTGATGTTCCTGATTTCAGAGTGTTGGCCTGTGGTGGAGACGGAACTGTGGGCTGGATTCTGGACTGCATAGGTAATGGCAGCATTATAGTGAACGCAGCTTGAGTGAGAGTGATAACTTTAAATTGTCTGTCTGTCTATCTGTCTGCCTGCCTATCTGTCTGTCACCTGCATTTATATCTTTGGTAGGTTTTACACTGTTTACTAGCTTAATTCTTTTCAGACCTCAAAATCTGAATGGACATAACAATTTAAAATAATTTACTCCTAATTATAAATTCCTAATTCCTAGTTATTCCTAATTCATGTCTCATATTTCCTGAACCTTCAGATTCCTTGTCATACTGACTGTAAGAAGTCTGCTTGTGTCCTGTATAGAAGGTTCTTAGCATAAAGTCTGTGCCAAGTAAATATAATGAACTTATTTGGATAGGAAATCTCAAAATCTTACTCTTTTGTACATTCATATCATTGCCAACCATCATCATCGTTATTTCTGTTTTTTCTTTATCATGTACTAGCAGATGGAATGGTCCTTTATTTCCCTATAGATCTATTACATAAACTATTAACAATTCCATTTTAAGAGTTGGAGAAACTAAAGGGCCAGAACTGTCCTGTAGCTCGAACTTACAGAGCTGTGCTTGAAACCCACTCATAAACTTTATTCTTTTTTGTCTCTGTGGTTACATTAAAGAGTTTATAAGCACACAAAAGAGGTCTGTGATTCAAAATAAAAGGTGAGCATGAAGCACTGGAAAAACTTGATAACTTCTGAAAGTTTAGTGTTTCAGATCTAGACAGTTGTCAAAAATGCTAGAAAAACATCATAAACTGGCATTTCTGAAGAGATCAATCTAAAACAAACATTTATTTTTAAGGCTTACTTTAGTTACCTGAATTGATGGTCTCTGCTAAAAATGTGCTGTTTCACAATAAAAAAAGATTCATAAAGTTTTGTTCTCTCTATGTAAATTAAAGCAAATTCCTACTAAGTCAACACAGATAAGGATACTCTATGTTTCATACACTACAAAATATTCACATTTAAAATAACTACATTTTGCCAGTAACATCTTAGTAAGAATCTACCAATTTAAATCTACTAATATTTTATAAAATATTCAGTGAAAATTCTGCTTTTGCTCTTTCAAGAAAAGATGAAATAATATCAATATTTCCGTGTAAAAAATAGCTAGAGTTCAAGAATTACAAATTATGGGGCTGGGGATCTAGCTCAGCGGTCTAAGCGCCTGCCCGGCAAGCGCAAGGTAGTGAGTTCAATCCCCGGTGCCAAAAAAAAAAAAAAAAAAAAAAAGAATTACAAGTTAATACATCAGCGGAAAAGTGAGACTTTGTTAGTATTTTTTAATGAAAATAGTGAAAACTTTTGGCTTACTTTAGGCCTCAAAGTCTGTTTCTTGGCATTTTCTTGCAGCATGTTTCTAAATTATCCAGTACGTTTGTTCTTACGCCCATTCACAGACCTATTTTGAGGGACTAAGGATGGAGAGAAAATAAAACAATAAAGATTTGTGAGGTTCACTCAAGGTGTATGATGATTCATACAAGAGATTTCAGTGATAGCTTACTTCTGTAAACCCGTTGACTGTGTGATATAACAGTTAACTTCAAGGAAAACCTGTTGGTCTTGGGTGCCAAGATTGTTTTGTTCCTCTGCTTGGATACAAAGCAGTGCTGTGAGGAGGAACAATTCAAAGACAGTGTTAGCAATTCACTCACTTTTAGAATAAATCTTCTTTCAGAAATTTTATTCCTTAAAGTAAAAGTTCCTCAAAGCGATGCTTCCAAAGGACTTTATGGTAGGGACTTACTCATCTACCCTGGTCATGTCCCTGTCCCTGTGCTACGTGAATCTGTCTGCCTCAAGGATTTTAATGCAGAAAAAATGCACATACGAAGCACAAGTTTTAGTGAGTTAATAGACATATTTTAGGGTATGAGTTTTGAAAATTCTTTTCTTTTGTGAATAAATACATTAGTTTATACAACTGTCATGAATACAAGAAATTACCATAATCTATAGTTATACATTCTAAGAAAGCAAGATTTTATTTTCTGTTTAGAAGTACCTGATGGAATTCTTTCTTTTAATGTCAGATTGTCTTTTTTTTTTTTATTATTGCTATACTCTCTGAGTTCAAACTTTAACTTACTTTAATTTTTCAATTCCACAGAAAAGGCCAATGTAGTCAAGCATCCTCCAGTTGCTATTCTGCCTCTTGGGACTGGCAATGACCTAGCGAGATGTCTGCGATGGGGAGGAGGTAAAACAACTGCACGACAAAAGCTCAAACACAATACACACAACACACAAGTGAGCTCCATGGAAACCACCTAATGTTTTTTCACTACATGACAGTTGCCGTATTGTCTTAGCAAAATTAATATGAATGTATGATTTTGAGCAATAGTCTGGGGTAGAGAAACAACTACTTGACAGGGAGTTAGACTATGGAGGTAGGGCTTTATTCAAGGACTAATTATCAGTTTGGCTTTGTGAAGACAAGTTTTCATGGATCTCTGATTTTGGCTTTTCTTGCTTAGAAAATGAGTTAAACATGGATGACTCTGAGGTAATGTTCAGGTTTTAAATTTTTAAAATTTTTTATTAGTTCTTTTTTTTTTTTTTTGGTCTTTTTTTGAGACACGGTCTCAGCTATACAGTTTAGACTGGTCTTGAACTCACTTTAGAGCCCAGTTTGGTTCTGGACTTGCAATGATCCTCCTGCCTCAGCCTTCTGAGTGCTGGTATTACAGGCATGCACCACCACACCCAGCTTCATCTTTGCAGAAAATAATGATTATATTCTTCATGGAGAGTTGATACATATATTAATACATATATTGTTAACCTATGAATGCACGATTAAATCATTAATAAAGGAGAAAATGGAAAGACTTTCTGTATGAATTTCCAAGGAAGACAAAATAAGAATTAATGTTTGAGACCTACCTTGTGCTAAACAGTGTAATCAGGGATACAGAAGGGAGGAGAGGAAAACAAAAGGACTATCAAATCTAGTTGTATTTTAATTTATTTGGGAACTCCAGGACATTTTACTAACAAGTAAACAGATACCAATTTACAAGGAAAGGCTTCACCCACACACTGGAAAAAACAGATCATGACACAGCCTTGTAAAACACAGAATGGACTTCAGAGGCAGAGGGGCATTAAGTTCAAAGACTCAGAGATGATGAGGTACTGGGCACACTCAAGGAGCTGATAATGGAACAGAGCGTGTCCAGGCAGAATATTGCAAAATGAGATCTGCAAATATTTTGAGGACTCACTAATACACTGTGCTTGTCCAAAGGTTATTAAACAGCACCAGTTTTTGCTAAAGAAGCAAAAAATTCATTGCTAAATATTTTTAGCATCTAAACTTAAGAGAAGGTTGAGTCTACTAAGACTGTGTGAGTCAGAAGGCCTTAGGGAACTTGTTAAAAATATAGTGACCTGACCCTACACTAAATATACTGAATGGAAGTCTCTAAGGACGAGACCTGAGTAGGTGTTTCTTTCTAAACAAATTCTCAAAGTTACTCTGATTTACAACAGTTTGAGAATTTTGTTCAACTTGTGTGCATGTTAAACACACAGAACTAAAAGCTAAATTAAAAATTTAGTAAATAACATATTTGGAATTTTTATAAGAATATGCCATCATACATGGAAAATATCCAGGATTGCATTAAATACCATGGAATCTACAGAGATAAAGAAACAACCGTTATTTATAAAGTGTTTATATTTGCCAGTTCTCATATGTGTGCACTGATTTAAGGAAGGGAAATACATATATGATATCTTGTATTCTTCTAGAAAGAACATTTGATATTTGGAAATTAATAAATTTTGTTTACAACTTAGCAAGTGGATTGAATCTCAGGTTCCATAAAGAAATCTAGTTAATAGAGTAGTGAGCTGTATAAAACCACATAAAAGTTGCTGTTATGGACAAAGACAAAAACTATAGCATATATCAAATTATATAAATAAATGTTTCCTACGCTTTTGGAGATTACATTTTCACTGAGTATATGGACAATCAATCAATAAATAATTAAATATATAGTCACAAAATAAGATCAGGACTACAACAGTCTGAACAATACAGAAGAACTCTTTAGATAGGCGGTGAGGAATCCCTTTCTGAGGAGGTACCACTTCTTTTCCTTTCTTTCTTTTCTCCTTTCCCCCATCAAAACTGAAAGTGTAAATAAGATCCAAAATGTACAATAGATATTGTGAAGGTGAAAGGAGAAGAAACTGTTCAAATGAAGTCAGATTTCTAACCAGAATATATTTCTGTATTTTGGAAAATATAACACTGTAAGAATTTGGGTGTCCTAGGGCATTTGAAAAATGACTGAATTATCATTTTATGAAATTTTCTGGTAATAATTAATCTGTCAAACAAAAACTTGAAGTGTATTGAAAGCAAACTTTTTTGTGTAGATGAGATAAGTAATAGAGTTTTAAATGAAGCACACTTATGAATATTCGTTATTGCTTTTTCTCATATTATTTCATTTGCAACAATTGTTATGACTTTTCAAGTAGATTCAGTCATTCATTTGTAACATAAAATATGGAATAAATGTTACATTTTATTTTATTTGTAAAACCTGGAATGATTTTATTCTTAATCAAAATAATGAGAGTAAAATAACATCATTCTTGTCTATATATAGCCTTTTGTTTTCATATTTAGTGGGTTTGCTTTGACATTTTAAAATGTTTGATTAGTTCAGGAGTACTATTTATAGTCACATATTATTCTGTAATGAGTGTAGGCATAGTTAAAATCAAAGAAGCAGGTCATAAATATTTGCTAAATGGAGGACTGCAATTTGGAAATTGTATCATAAATTAGTCCTCATCCCCAAAGTTGTAATTCTCGGTAGATTTGCTTATTGCCTCTTTCTTCTTTTACTTGCCTAGAAGACTAATTGATATAATCCTTTTTTATATTGAGTTATAAAATGTTTTAAAATAATTTAGCAGTAAATATTTGAAGCTGGGTTAACACTACTACAGTTTAGCTGTGGTAATTGATTTTTAATAAACTCATTCCTATCTATTACTACACTGCTATTACCACATTGTTCTAGTCTTATGTTAAACAATTCTGGCATAAACCTGAGATATGGTTAAGGACAACCTCAAAATCAATTCAAACCCTTATTGCTTACGCACATTTCTGCTGAAACACACACATACACACACACTCACTACACATGCATATTATATTAATGCATATATATCTGAAAACCATCCTGCTTATTTTCCACCTGGAGTAAAATTTGGAAATTAAGTGAATATATTTAACTGTCTTAATTCAGTAAGGAAAAAGTATGTGCATACCTACGTATTGGTATGTATATATTATTTTCTTTCTCTCTCTCTATATATATACACACATATATTTTATTATTATTTATTATCAACCCCACTGTTAACCCAACACAGGAGTGCAACTACGGAAAGACTAAAAAAAGCAAAAGGAACTCGGCAAACACAAATCCCGCCTGTTTACCAAAAACATCACCTCTAGCATATCAAGTATTAGAGGCACTGCCTGCCCAGTGACAAATAAGTTCAACGGCCGTGGTACCCTGACCGTGCGAAGGTAGCATAATCACTTGTTCTTTAAATAAGGGCTAGTATGAATGGCTAGACGAGGGTTTTACTGTCTCTTGCTTTAAGTCAGTGAAATTGACCTTCCCGTGAAGAGGTGGGAATGACATCATAAGACGAGAAGACCCTATGGAGCTTCAATTTATTAGTTCACTTTTTCCACACACAAAATTCGCAAGAAAACAAAACACAAAAGCATGAACTAGTAATTTCGGTTGGGGTGACCTCGGAGAATGAAAAATCCTCCGAATGATATTAACCTACACATAACAAGTCAAAGTTCCTATCATCAATTGACCCAAAATCATTTGATCAACGAACCAAGTTACCCTAGGGATAACAGCGCAATCCTATCCAAGAGTTCATATCGACAATAGGGTTTACGACCTCGATGTTGGATCAGGACATCCCAAGGGTGCAGCCGCTCTTAAAGGTTCGTTTGTTCAACGATTAAAGTCCTACATGATCTGAGTTCAGACCGGAGCAATCCAGGTCGGTTTCTATCTATTAGAAATTTCTCCCAGTACGAAAGGACAAGAGAAATGAGGCCAATAGAACAACCGGGTCTTAATAGCTAAAAGATGATATTATATCAATCTAGACAGCTATTCCCACCTAATGCCCTAGAAAAGGGCTTTTTTGTCTGTTAGAGTGGCAGAGCCCAGTAAATGCATAAAACTTAAGACTTTATAATCAGAGGTTCAACTCCTCTCTCTAACAATCATGTTTACAATTAATTTCCTCCTCCTAATTATCCCTATCCTAGCTGCCATAGCATTTCTCATTATTTAGATGTGTTTCTTAAAAAAAATTAAAAACTAGTAAGAAAATGAAAATAGGGATAGAATTTTGAGAACTATCTGAAATATAAATACATACATGTATGTATATGGTTTCCACTGTAAGCCATTCAACATTTTGTCACTTACTTCAATGACATTCATATTATTATTATTCATGGTTTAGAATTCTGCTGTAAAATATTTGATATTCCTTGAAATGATATTTAATACTTTCTGTGTAATTATTGATTATACTCTTTTGTATATATTCAATAATGCATAATTATTTTGTAGTATCTGTAAAAGTTAAGAGGTGATGATGAGTAGCAAAATCAGCTTTTTTAGTTTTTGGCTGCCTTCATCTTCTTATAGGTAATTAGACAATTATATCTTTACTGCAATTTATTCTTCTTGAGGGAATTTATTCTTCGGATGAGAAAGTACCTATTATTTTTCACTTTATCCCATTGAATTTTTGCAAAAATATATATGCAAGCAACTCTAATGAGTACTCATGGCCTCTGGCATTTCTTTGTTAAACAAATAAACTATTAAGTTACAAGCTAAAAGTTGGACGTGGGAAGAAACTATTGAAAATACTCTTCTAGCTCAAAATTTGGGGATTATGTGACTGCATTTGTATGTGTATAAGTGTGTAAATGTGTGTGAATGAACAAAGTGATGGAAATTATTTACTTCAGTACATCATATTAAATTCAGATGTCAGCAGCCTCTGTAATATGTGTTTTAGGCCTTACATGCCAAAGCATCATGTCTTTAATCCTCACAATAAACCAAGGTGTCAGTAGGGAACAAACTAACGTAGAGAGAGGGTGAGAAACAGAAAGACTGACACAGTCAGTCTTAGGCAATGGTTTTAACTAAAACATTCTATACCCACAGATAAATTAAGAGAAACTATAATCTTAAGCAAAGGTTTCATTTTCTGCCCACCTTGCCTAGCTGTAGTAGATCTGCACTGAAATAGAATTCACTCAGCAGTCTCTCAGTGCAGACCTGGCCAGAAGAACCTCTAGCAAAAAAAGCACAACTAACTGCAATGCAGCATGCTAGTTCTAGGACAAGGCTAGTTATCCATTTTGGGATGGTGTTTCCACACAGTAGTGTTATTGAATCTAAAACCTTGGGAAGAAATGGAAACAAGCTCTCTAATGAGAAAAGCAACATCCTGATTGGACAGAACAACAAATGACATGAAACAAAGTACTAAAAAAAGGACAGAATCTTTTATTTAAATGGAAAGTTGGTTTGTATCACTAGAGAGAAAACAATCACAAGAGAGGGATGGAAAGTGTGTCAAAGCATCTAGGTTTTTCACTTCAGCAACTGGGTGGTGTCTTTCTGAAGTAGGATGCACAGGAAGAAAATATAGAAGTAGATAATTATCCACATTTGGAATGTATTGATGTAGAGATTTGTTGGGGATACAGTGGAAATGTTCATTTGACACTGTGACTTTGTACCACAAGCAAGAAATATATTTTGCAAATAAGAACAACGTCTTAGTCTAAACGTAATAACATTGTAGTTAATTCTTCATATGGCCTTGGAGTTAGCTTTAAATGCATTATTTAGTCTTGGAATAATGTATATGCATAAGGACTTAAACACTATGATGCAATTTTTGTTCCTTGATTTTGTTTTCTCATAGTAATTCTTTTCATTAGGTTACGAAGGTGAGAATCTGATGAAAATCCTAAAAGGTATTGAAAGCAGCACAGAAATCATGCTGGACAGATGGAAGTTTGAAGTTGTACCGAATGACAAGGATGAGAAAGGAGACCCAGTGCCTTACAGCATCATCAATAATTACTTTTCCATTGGCGTGGTAAGATTTTCCACTAAATCTTTGGTTTTAATCTGTCCTGGATTATCACTCTGTGAAACCTCTGATACTATGAGAATTTATTGATTATAAATAATTTATTTTATCTTTGTGTCAACAAAAACCTCCTCTAATGGACAGGAGTAAACCTTATGAATTTATTTAAAGTCAGTATAAGCAATTGATACATTTTTCATGTGCTGTACAAAGGAAAGAAGCTATCTTGTTAACTGGTGTTTGACCCTTTCTGACACTAAAATGAAGCTTAGAATAGTTTATAAGGTACTAACAAGTTTTTAAAGT
>RJWT010021706.1:0-17478 GCA_004365215.1 Cuniculus paca | reverse complement strand
CACACACACACACACACACACACACATACACACATATCTCGTTGTCACATGCCTGCTTCAAAAACTGAATGAAGTTCTTATCCTGTACATATTGTGTTCTCTAGTTAGCTCTAAATTTTTCCTCTGGTTTTCCATGTGTTTAAGCATGACTATTTTAGGGTATCAGAAGCAATCCGTGTTTAATGCAGGATTGTGGGATTTTATTGAAACATCGAAATGCTTTCTTTGTGTTTGGTGCAGTGATGGTGTTTTTATAGCACATAATCAGCTGTGCTGGTTCCATCAGCCACCACCCAGCTCTTGGCATTCTGAAGCCAAGTGTGGTTACTCTGTAGTGTGTCGTGAAACTTCAGTAGTTTCTATTGTTTGCCTTATTCGCTGTTTTATTGCATTGCGTTACTTCTGAGAAAAAGGGTGATGGAAAACGTTAGAATTCCACTGGGCTACTCTTTTTTTCTTCTTCTTAAGTGTAATACAAGCAGGTGTTACTGATTTGAACATGTAGGATAGAAGAATTTTTAAAAATTGACCTGCTGAACTACTTGTCCTATTTATTTTATTAAACACAGTTATAAAAAAATTACATGCTCAGCACAAATATCTTTTCCCTATGAATTATGTCCTGCCACCTATTTTGTTTTAATTCCCAAATGATTCTGATGCATCTCTAATTTACTACAGGTTCATCGAATATGGCGAATATAAAAACAACTACTATGGCACGAGTATAGATTCAGTTCGGTCTGTCATAGCTAAAAACAAAGTTTGTTTGTTAGACGTTCAGCCTCATGTAAGTAAACGACATCCAGTAACCTCGTGTCCCACGTAATCTACTGCACTCCCTTTGAGCATTTCAGTTCGAGATAGAGAATTTAAAGTCTACTTGTGCCAGTGTAATTTGAGACATCTTTGGTGGAAAAAAGAAAGCCTATATTGTTAGAAAAGAGGAGTAGAAAAACCCCAGGATCCATGTAACTCTTGTGTATATTTAGTTAAATTCAGTGACCCCTAGGTATTTATATATATGGTCATAATTTTTAAAAATACTTTATTGTATACATATTCTACATTATGTTTTATGCATGTTATTATGTATGTAATATATTTTATGTGTTACATGTTAAGTGCTTATCATTTTTAACAGTGGACATTTTGATTGTCAGTCATTTTTGACTAACAATATATCCTAATATCCAAATATATCCTACAAGTAGAAAACTCTGTGGGGGCACAGGGTGTAGGTCAGGACTTGTATTGAATGAGAGCCCTGTGACAGCTACCAGGTGGGTCTTTGCCCATTGCCCTGGGAACTCCTATGAATATCCTGGCCCAGGGTGCCTTGCCATACCACCGACTGTCTAGGTGATAGCCAACACACAGCACATTCCTGGCCCTCCAGGGCCACAGATTCTCCCTCCACTGGTAGTGGAAGCTTGGATTGTGCAAATTTCAGATACCAGAAAGATCTGTAGGAGCCCTTGTACCTCTTTGGGAGGGCGAATCTGGAGCCAGCTATGAATGGGATGGCCGTGCTGAGTAAAAGAGCTCTGGGTTCCCACCTCTCTCACCCCTCAGCGCTCATCCTTCTAGTCACCTTGACCACGAATGAGTCCCCAGAGGCAGAGTGCGAATAACACAGGACATGTGTGGGGCTGACAGAGAGCAGGGCATCCCATCTATGGCCCGCCAAGGGGCAAGAGGAAGGAAAAGCAGCCCTGCATGACACTGGGCAGAGGCCTGTGGGATGAGTGGGGGACTTTCGTGGGCATCACGTGCTGTAGGTATTTGATCTAAAAGTGAGTTTCATGGTATTTGCATCCACTTGTGTTCAGTGTTATTGATGGTGTACGTCAAATCATTGTAAAATGCAAGATACAGTTTCCAGTTTCTTTTTAAGAATATTTGTTCCCTTTACTTGTCAAAAACTGATTGAACAATAATATATCAAAAGACCCACTGATCTTAGTGAATTTTCTCCTCAGAAAGAAAATTAAATAACTCATGAGGTTATAAAAAGTTAAGGAAACTTCTTTTCTTCCTTATAGACCGTGAAGCATTTAAGGACACTCGAATTTAAGCCGTATGTGATATTTATAAAGCCTCCATCGATAGAGCGTTTGAGAGAGACAAGGAAAAATGCAAAGATTATTTCAAGCAGAGATGATCAGGGTGCTGCGAAGCCCTTTACAGTGAGTACAGCAACCCTTAGCAGTAGCACATAAAGCGTCGTGTCAGGGCGTGCATGCAAACACAGCGACTCAGGGACACTATTAAAGGTGAAGTTGTGGTCTGAAAACCTGTGCAAGACACAGTTGCATTTAAGGGTGTATATTTTGTTTTGAAAATTAACTAAAACTTGAATGAGGTTAAAGAATCTGCAGTAATTGACATCTCAAGTTTATATAATCTTTACGGGATTTATGCAAACTGTTTGGTGCACCGGTGCCTGTCGTCTACTCTTTCTCCAAGGTGGGCACCCATATTTTGAGCAACTGCATTGCATTTCCTGTTTGTGCTTCGGGAAGAATCTTCACAGTAAGTTGACTCAATACTAATTGTCATACTACTCTATATATACACACACACACTAGACTTCTCTAGGCCAAACGTTTATATAAATTAGGCTAAATGGTTTGCAGATTACCCTTATTTTTAAAAATAAAAATTACTGCTAGTTATTAATAGTCTAAATGAAAACTATAAGAATGCACCTTATCTCCTGGAATCAGCAATCATATTTAACATAGTAAAAGGAAAAAGCATCATTTTGGGAATAGGACTAGTTCAGTGGTATTTGTATTTCTAATCAGTGTTAATTGGAACTGGTTAATTGGAACATGGGTATTAACATGTAGTTGATACCCATGACTTCTAATAAGACCTTTCTTTTTTTGTTTGTTTTCGGTCTTTTCAAGATAATGCATTCTACCTCTGGATCAAAGACAATAAAAAAAGAAGCTAAATATGAAGAGCTTTTTTTCCTCCTCTTAATTAGCTTATGCTTATCCTTGGTCAATATTAATCTATAGACTTAATTGTGGTTGCAAAATAGTAGAGATCATGTTTCTGATTCTTAGTATTTGACCTTTTTTCTAAAATGCTGACAGTATATATTTGTGTTGAGTAAACGCTGTCATGTGATATTAGTGACTGAAAGGTCTTGATGCTAAAAATTTTTCTGTTATGAAATCATGTGACACTGAAATATGGACTCAGATTATCTCTGTATGTTGTAATGTGAAGAGTTATCATATTATTTATAGTCTTAAAGGCTTATCCACAAAGATAATAAATAATATATCTTAGGATTTGGCTCATTCACATTTGTGTATGTACTTACAAAATCTTGAGTTTTATAGTCAGCTAAAATACCTCTTGGTGTTGAAAAGTGGCCATGAATGGCTGTTGAAACTCCTCTAGTGACCAGAGGAGGAGTGTGTACCCATCCTTTCCTAATGTGTCCAGGTCTGAAAACATAGTTTGTGTTATAAATGCTTTCCTATAAATAAGTGCAAAAAATGCCACCAGTCAAAGCACCAGAGTAAATCATTCTTTCCCTCTAATAGCTATTTTAACAATAACACGTTCATGTAATAAGTTAGCGGCTAGCTTTCCTGTTTGTTTGTTTTGTCCGTAAGTTGGCTTTATTTTGTTTCTTTTCCTTGTCTCATCTTTTTTTAAAATTATCATTAAGCTTATTGGTACCATTTAGATAAACAGAATGATCACATTTATCATAGGGAAGTTGTATCTGTACATGATTTACCCTGAATCGTCTTTTTTTCCCATTCCCCTCCCCTTCCTTCAGCATCTTTTCCCTACTTATTTACAAAACTTTGTTTCCATTTTATTCTTTCATTTTCTCATTTTTTCTTTTCCCTTTCTTCTTTTCCCCCCCCTCCTTCCTAGTTCACCTTTTGAAGAATTTCTTCCTATTTAACAATCTCTATTATACACTTTGGTTCTTATTCAGACTTTCAGTTTCTCACACTATAGAGACAATGTGATATTTCAACATTTGTCCAGTTTATTTTGTTTAAGAGTATGGTCTCAAGGTGCATCCATTTAGCTAGTAATGTCTCAAGTTTTTTCTTCTTTATGGCTGGGTAGTATTCCATCGTATAAAGAAGCCCATCTTTTTTATTCATTCATCAGTTGATGGACATTTGGGTTGTTTCCAAAATTTAGCTATTACAAACTGTGCTCCTATAAACGTGGCTCTGCATATATTGCTGTGGTTGATGCATTTAATTCTTTCAGGAAGATACTGAGGAGGGCAATAGATGGGTCAAATGTGACCTCTAGTTCTAGGTTTTTGAGGAATCTCCACACTGATTTTCCACAGTGGTTGCACCAGTTTACACTCCCACCAACAGTGGGAGCCCCACAACATTTGTTATTGGTTAATTTCTTGATAACAGCCATTCTTCTTGGAGTGAGATTGAATCTCAGCATTGTTTTAATTTGCATCTCTTGAATGACCAGGGATGTTTAACATTTTTTCATATATTTATTTGTGGTTCGTATGTCTTCATCTGAGAAGTATGTATTCATCTCAGGTGCCCATATTTGGACTGGGTGTTTAAATTTGGGAGGTCTGATTTTTTTCTAAGTTCTTCATATGTTCTGAATATAAAGTTTTTCCCGCTCTGTGAGTTGTCTTTTCACTCTGTTGGTGGTTTCTTTTGCTGTGCAAAAGCTTTTTTTGTTTTGTTTTGGCACCTGGGATCGAACTCATGACTTTGTGCTTGCCAGGCAGGCGCTTACACCACTGAGCTAAATCCTGGCTGCAAAAACTTTTTAATAAGATGAGATCCCAGTTGTCAATTCTTTGTCATTTTTCCCATGCAGTCAGGAATTTGTTCTTGAAGTCTGTGTGTACATCTATGTCTTCAAGAGCTCTACCTGTTTTTCTCTTCCAGTGGATTTAGTGTTTCTGTTTTAATATTTAGATCTTTGATCTATTTTGATTTTAGTTTAGTGCATGGTGATAGACATGGGTCTAGTTTTAGCCTTTGGCACGTGGACAGCCATTTTTTCCATTGCCATTTATTAAAGAGGCTATTTTTCTTTCAATGAATGTGTTTGGCCCCTTCGTCAAAGATAAGGTAGCTGAGTGGGTTTGGATTTATTTCTGCATCTTCTAATCTGTTCCATTGATCCTCAGGTTTTGTTTTGTTTTGTTTTCGTCTTTGCCAGTACTATGCCTTTTTTAATCACAGTAGCTCTGTAGTATAATTTCAAGTCAGATTGTGATGCCCCCTGCCATGCCTATGTTGCCTAGAATTGTTTTTGCTATTCTAGGTCTCTTCTGGTTCCAAGTGAATTTTAGGATTGTTTTCTGTAGTTCTGTGAGGCATGCTATGGTATTTTGATCAGGATTGCATTAAATCTGTATAACAATTTTGGAAATATGGACATTTTCACTATGTTGGGTCTTCCTATGCAAATCAGTAAATGTAATACACCATATCAACAGAGCCAAAGACAAAAAAATCACATGATTGCAGAAAAAGCATTTGACACAGTGGACCACCCATTCATGATAAAATTCCTACAGAAAAATGGAATAGATAGTCTTTATCTCAATCTGATAAAAGCCATCAATGACAGACTAACAGCCAACATCACACTAAATGACCAAAACCTGAAAGCTTTCATTTTAAAATCAGGAACAAGTCAAGGATGTCCATTATCACCACTCCGGTTCTCTATAGTTCTGGAAACATTTTCCAGAGCAATTAGACAAGAAAGAAATAAAAGGAATAAAGGTAGCAAAAAAAGAAGTTAAATTATCATTATTTGCAGATGACATGATACTGTATAGAGATCTCAAAAACTCCACCAAAAAACTTCTAGATTTAATAACCAAATTCGGTAGCATAGCTGGATACAAAGTCAACACTCAAAAATCAATAACATTCCTGTCCACAAATAACAAACTCACTAAGAGAGAAGTCAGGGAAACACCACCTTCCACAATAGCGTCAGAAAAAATGCAATACCTAGGAATCAATCTAACAAAGGAAGGAAAAGATCTCTACACTGAAAACTACAGTACTCTGAAAAAGGAGATCAAAGAGGATAACTGTCCGGTTCAGGCAGGAGCTTTGACTCTTCTCAGGAGTTTAGTTACAAGCAGTGAGATGGATCTAGAAGTTAGAGCTTCTGAAGGATTAGTGGCTTTAAAAGGTGACTTATTTGTAGCTGAGACATTAGGCTAAACCAAGAACAGCATCAGGTGAACCTGTTGAATTGCTTGCACTGGTGTGAAGAGATACAACTGCCTGGTTAGCCAATTTTTTAATACTATTTTCTTTTTGTAGGAAGAAGATTTTCAAGAAATGATTAAATCTGCACAAATAATGGAAGGTCAATATGGCCATCTCTTTGACAAAATTATAATAAATGATGATCTCACTGTGGCATTTAATGAGCTAAAAACAACTTTTGACAAATTAGAGACTGAAACCCATTGGATACCCGTGAGCTGGTTACACTCATAACTAAGAGAAATTTTCTTAAAAGTTTGTTTTATAGAGTGCAGGATTAAATCAGTTGCCATTTTGGTGGTAGTTTTTTTTTTTTTTTCATCTATATCACTGTTGTAGATGTACATTCTTGGTCAAAATGTCAGTTCTGTTTGTATCTTTTTATAGCCTTATTTGAAACACTGAGTGACTATAAGTTCTAAAAATCAAAATTTGCACATGCTGTATTCTAAACAAAGTTTTGTGGTTGTCTTTCATATATTTCTGTGTTGCGAGGTTGAACATTTAAGATGTAGCTAGAGATGTCAGAGACACACACTTTTGGCCTCAGCTGTGCTGGCTGGACCCGTCGGGTTTGCAGGGACTCAGTTGAAACTATGAACTCAGCACCTTGGGCAGCTCCAGACAGATGAGTAAGTCACTGCTGTTTCCAGATAGGTCACCACAGCTCTCACTTGCCTGGCTTTCAGGTGGAGTCCTCTTACTATTCAAAAAGTGCAAATGTTTTCTTACCTCTACAAATATGTTCACAGTGTGTGCATTTAAAAGTTTTTAAAGCAAGTAGCCTCTTGAGTGAATAGCCTTCATGTTATAATATTATAGCTTGAGAAGTCCTGATGAGCTCATGTCCATGACTGAACACATATTTAATAAGGGAAAACAGACCTTTTTTTAAATGAAGGTCTCACTGTGTTACCCAAGCTGGCCTCAAACTGAAATCCTCTTGCCTCAGCTTCCCAAATAGCTGAGATGATAGAATTGTAGCACTGCACCCATTTTGAAAAATAAACTTTTAAAAGTTGTTATCAATGTAACTAAAAACCTTTTGTTGTGATGTAAGAATTGTGGTATCTTAGGACAGGAAATGTTTACAAGGACATTTTTATACATAAGTCCTCAGAAGACACTTCTGTATTCACTAAAAGCATTTTGTTTGTAAGCTAGCTTTAGTTTATCCCAATAAATTATAACAATGTGACTCCTACACTAAGGTATGTAAAACATTTTATGTGGTATTAATGATACAGTTAAAAAAAATAATCATTTTTTTAAATCAGTGCAGTTGGTCACCATACATTTAAATTATGCTAAGATGTGTTTTAGAAAGCTTTTTATGTAGCATTAACATCTCTGTCAACAAAATCACTCTTAACACTGGTCAGACACCATCCCAACCTTGCCATTCTAAAGAAGTTCCAGAAGGACACTTATATTGTAAATATTTAGATAGTGTCACTCCTTTTTTCTTGATACTACTGGTCTTGAACAAAGTGAACTATGCAGCTCAAAATACTACAGATGTCCACAGTTCCTGTAAAGGAACATGTCCTGCCATTCTTGCATGCAGTTAGATCTTGCTAATCAAAAATCATTGCATGAGTGGCTTTCATAGAAAAAAATTATTTTTGTTGTGTTGTAAAGAGTTTAGATGTCATGTTTAAAGAACATAGAATGTAGTGAAATTTTATATATTTATGAAATATTTGAAAGGTGTATTTTTTTAATTATCAAAGGGGCTATTCATAAAATAAATTGAGTATGTGTAAAGATAGCCTTATTTAAAGTAGTAGTTTTATAAATTAAGGTCAACATTCCATGTAAATATTTGACCTTCACATGGACAGACAGATCCCCAAGTGTTTATGTGTGCTACATATTTGGTAGTGTTCTCTAGTAGATTCCTTCAGATGCGTCTTAATTCCATATAGGAACAGAAACAAAAACTATGCCAGTGGCCCTGATACACAGCAAAATAGATCGTTAATCAGACTGTTACCTAAAAACATAATCCAAGTGAGTTCTAAGTTTATTAACTAAATAGCAAGCCACTTAGTTTGGAAACAAAAAAAAGTGAGGAGGGAGTTTTACCAGATCTCAGAAGCTGTGTGGTTGGAATAAGAGAAGCACGAGTTATAAGTTTGGGTTTGGGTCGAATATCCCACGCATTGAGCATGACTGAAATTCCTGGTTAAGTAAGAGTCCCTTGTGCAAAGAATGATGGGAAATGCACAACAATATAGGCAATCCTCTGGATAATTTGGACAACTAACATTCTTTACTATCAAATATTTACACTGATCTTTTTTTGTTCTTCATTTGCAGATAACTACTTCAGTTCTTTACTTGCAGGTAGCGATAGTGTAGAATGGTAGAAGCTAGGTCTTTTTAGCAGGTGGTGGTGATGATGGGTATGTTATAAAAATGCAATTGTTCAGACTTCTTTCTCTTCTTAAAATCAGAACTGAATAATGTTTTTAAAATAATGAAAGGAAAGGAATTTTGAGAAATTGGTAACATAGCCTTACATGTGTTTTCTCTTGATGCATAGAAAGAGATTTCATTAAAATTTAATAAGACAGGGCCAACTTGTTAACTGTAGCAAAAGGCCCTCGAACCTCTCTGCTTTCTTTACCTGCAGCTCCCCTCTCACCCAAGAAGAAAACTCTGTGTGCCTCACTTAGCAGCCTGCTCCCAAGATGGAGTGTCAGCCACTGATTGAGAGAGGAGCGATGGTTCAGTTTTCAAGTATATATAGGTATATTCAAATATATACATACATATTTGAATATATATTTGAATATATATGTGTATATTTGGAAAAAATATATGAATTTGTTCCAAGACCAAGAAGGAAATTCTGTGCTCCCACAATTGACAAATTAGAGTTGGCTAAAAATAAAAAGGTAAAATTGAAATATTTTTACTATGCTTTTAACTGACCAATATTTCTATCTTGGTATCTTTAAGGCTGACATTCCTGGCATTGTGTAATGATATGTGTATCTAAATGATGTGTATCTAAATTGTAATCATTTAAAATTGACAAACATGTTAACTGCTCAGATGTATAAAACTGTGTTGTGAAAATCTTTCCAAAGATACAGATTTTTATTATTTATTTTCTTTTGGACTAGGAAGGATTTATAAGTAAATGTAAGGGAAAAATCTTTGATCTTAATAAAGTACCTTCAAACAATGTGTGTACTTGAAAGTTGTTTTTATATTTTAATATTCTAATATACTATTGTTATGTTACATTCTATTTCACTGTTTCCCTTGTAAGACAAGGTCTTTTTTCTACTACAGTATTAAGTGATGTATTTGAACTTGCCATATCTAAAATTAAATTTTACATATTTTTCTCAAGCAATGTTTTCACAAAGGCTGTTGGCAAGATACAATGCACTCATCTTGTTCTTAGCAATGAGCAGTGAAAGTTTGAAGATGTGGAGTAGAGTGGCATGCCCCTCCACGATGGGTGCCTCCCCTCCCCACCTGTGGTGCCCCACCCTGTCGTTTTGTTCCTGACTCAGTTATGTAAAACTTAACTTGTTCAGTAATGCCTGTGAGAATGAACTGTCTTTTGCTCATGTAGACAAACCCATTCATCTGTCCTTGCTTCCAGTAGTTAAGCCACTTAGCTTGCAAAGAAAAATCGTACAGTGTACCATTCAAGCCTTCTTTTGTCTGAGATTAGCTTTGCATTGCAGTGGGGAAAACACATTGAATGTCTCTAGTCTTCGTTTTCTCATCAGGAAAATACGGATAATAATAGTGATTGCCTCAAAGGACTGTTTTGGACATAAAATGACAGAATCCTTGTAAAGTTCTTAGAATAAAATTTGGGATAGAAGCACCCAATAATTGTGAACTCTTGTTTTATATTGATCATTGTAACATCACACAATTTAAAAATCTGTATGTAAATTTAATCACTCCACACAAATAGTTCCCCTATTAGAAAAAGCAGTTTTTAATAAATAATTCCTATTATAAGCCTTACTATTTTTAAAAAATCTGTTGCTTCCAACCAAACTATATATCAGGAGCTAATTAGGTAATCCACAGTATGAAAGCAAACAAAATTTTACTTTTAACCTGAGTATGATGCTGTATATTTGATAATAATTTGAAACAAATGGCCCTTAATTGTTTCAGTGCCCTTTTTGCTACAGTTATCTTCCTTGTCCTTGCTTTTATAAGGAAGAAAATATGTTACTTTTGTATCAGCAATCTTATACGCAGACACCAACATAATCAGTGCCTGACTGGGTTGTGCTTATTAGTCATGGGAGGTCCATATGATTTCCATACACTATCTCACTTAGTCTTCATGACTATCTTATATGGAAGATACAGTCTTCATATGTTACAGTTTGGAGAACGGAGGAACAGGGCTCCAGTCCCTTGCCCAACTTGTCACAATCAGAGGGGTGTGCAGTGGAGCCAGGGTTTGAATTGTCGTTTGGTTTCATCTAGCTCCGTTATTTTCACTACGTTCTGCTTCCTGCTGTTTCTGTGACTTGAGACAAAACTGGACATGAGTAAGAACAGAACAATTTGAGGAGTGATTGTTCATCTTCTTAGGCATGCTCAGTTTGCAGATGGTTTTATCAGGCCATGTTGCTTCAGTCAGAATTTAATAAATCTATGGTGTGTGAGCGGGTCAATCTTCAAACAGTTGTTATAACTAGAAGCAAAAGTAATTGCATAATATGCAGTTATCTGTTTAGTCTGCTTGCATCCCAGTGCTTAGCAATGAGCCAGGATTGCTCTGTCGGTCATGACCATCACCTACATGGCTCATTTGGGCAGGTTAGGCTACTTGCTCCAGGTAATGCCTTGATTGTTAGAGGAGCTATGAGGAAGACACATGTCCCTGATTTAAACAACTACATGGTGTGAAAATCCTTTATGCTCCATCCCCATTCTTCCTGTTTGTGTTGCCTCAGTTATGTTGTATTGCTTGTCTATAGGGCAACCATAATTGTAACCCTAAACTAGAGCATGATAAAGGCCAATCTTCTGAGGGTGACTGAGTAGAAAAAGATAAAGATCCTAAATCCATTATCCTATCAAGTGGCTGAGCCAATCTGAGACTTCTTATTGTTGAATAAAAAATCAGTGTTATGATGGTTTAAATCACTGTTGTGTTACTGTTTACCTGTTGCTGAAAGCACTTCTAATCAAAAGGAATTTGCACCAGCAGCCCAGGTCCCTCCTAATACCTGCTTTCACTTGCCAGTGCTGTTGTCTTTTTGCTTGGCTGTCATGCATCCTACCTTGACACACTTTTTGAGATTTAAAATACCCTGGAACGTGTAGGGTGAGCCAGAGAATTTATATTTCATTTATATTATATTTATATTTATATTATATTTCATTTTCCTTACATTCCACTTCTTTTCCTCCACTGTCTATGAAAATAGCCTTAAAACTCAAGTTTGAAGAAAGTTGTTCTTAAGTTTTTGGATTTACAATTTCGTCATGATTTTGTTCTAATTTTATCAGTTACTCAAAATAGAAATTGAAAGGCTGAGACTACTTTTGGAACTAATAGTACTTATTTAATTATTTAATCTGATTTGGGTACAAAAGTTACATTTGTTGAGCCCTTTCTTTGACCCAAGCTCCTTACTAATTAGTAGTACATAACTGTTTATGATAATCCACTTAAACACAAAAAAAGGTCTAAGTAAAAATATATTTAAATAACTCTGGAAACTACAATTAAAAATAATTGCTGTAGTTGTTAAAGAAAAGCTTATAAGGAAAGCTTTATATAGCTATAAAGAAAAGCTATGTAATGCCTTATAAAATATATCCTCAAAATATAAGAGATAACAGGATAGAAGATGGAAGCAATGCAAATGTACTTAAATATAGTTAAATAATTGTTTCTTAGGAATTTGAAGATAATCACCTGTGGAACTAAAAATAAATATAAAAAAGAATCAAAAACAACTCATGAAGTGAGACCATTAAAAACAAAACCACGTGTATCTCTGAATTTAAATGATATAAAAGCAGGTCTTAGGAGATGACATCAAAGAGGCCAACCGTTATGTTTTGAGAAAAATGATTCAACTATGAAGATTCACAACAATGTGAAACAAGCAAAAAGCATAATATTAAGGTTGAATGTGATGTTCATTAATTGGATCAAAAAGTCATTCTTTAGTAATCACTGACAAGCCACAAAAGGAAAACCACTGAGACATAAAGAAAAAACTTGAGAAACAACCGGTAAAGCCAAATTATTTGGTAATCTATAAACACGCTCATACACTAAAGAAAAATGGTAATGGAGGGTTTTGAATGCTGTAATTCCTCAGACTGATGCCATAACTATGGAAAGAATGTTTGGTCAATAAAACTGGGATCACAATATCTGGAATCAAATGAGAATGCCAGTATAATTCACTATAACCTATGGGACAAAATTAAAGCAGTCCTAAGAAGATTTTTGCAATCAGTGCTCACATTAGGAAAACAAATTGAGCTCAAATAACCTAATGATGAGTCTCAAGATACTCGAGAAACAACAATAATCCAAACCTAAACCCAATTTAAAGAGTGAAGACATAAAAATCAGAATTTACTGAAATGGATATTTAAAAAGTCCATGAATCGAAGAGCTGGTTCTTGAAAGAAAATGAACAATAGGTAAACCCATATCCAAACTTCCAAAAGAGAGAAAAGACATCAATAAGAAATGAAAAAGTTGAAATCAGAAGGCACTCCATTTAAATTCTGAAGATAGTACTACAAAAAATTGTACTCCAATACTTCTCAAACTCTTCAGCAAAATCAAAAGGAAAAGAGTGTTTCCAAACTCGTTTCCTGAAGCTAGCATCATTTTGATCTCCAAACCAGGCAAAGATGCGACTGAAAAAGAAAACTGTTAAGCCAGTATCCTTAATGAACATAGGTGCAAAAGTAAGATACTGGCAAATAGAATGCAACACACCATCAAAAGGATCACACATCATGACTAAACAGGTTTGATTTCAGAATTGCAAGGATGGTTCAACATATGCAAGTCAACATATGTAATGCATCACATAAACACAAGCAAGGACAGAAACCACATGATCCTGTATCAATAGATGCGGAAACCTTTTAACAAAATCTATCCATATATGTTTAAAAAAAGCCCTGAAGAAAATAGGCATGGAGGGACCTTATCTGAAGCTGATAAAAGCCATTTGTGACAAACCAACTGCCAACATCATATTAAATGGGGAAAAGCTGAAAGCTTTCTCTAAAATTCAGAACATGACAAGGTTGTCCACAGTCACCACTTCTAGTCAACATAGTCCTCAGAAATTAGACCAATCAGACAAGAGAAAGACATAAAAAGGACACATAGGAAAGGAAGAAGTCAAATAATTACTTGCAGATGACATTGTCCTCTACATAGAAGACCCCAAAAGACTTAAAATTGGACCAGGGATATAGCTCAGTGGCACAAGCACCTGCCTGGCAAGCCCAAGATCTGAATTCAATTCCCAGTACCATAAAAAAAACTTTTAAAGTTAATAATCCAGTTCAACCACATAGCAAGATACAAAATCACACAAAAATTGTTAGCATTTGTGTACACCAATAATGAATTCGATGAGAAGGAAATTATGAAAACAATACCATTCACAGTAGCTTGAAGAAAAATGAATACCTAGTAATTAACCTAAGGAAGTGAAAAACCTCTACAAAAATTTAAAAAGTACTTTGAGAAAGGAGAATGAAGAGGATGTCAGAAGATAGATACCTCCTGTTCCTAGATAGACAGAACCAACTTTGGCAAAATGTCCATACTTCCAAAACTGGTACATAGATTTAACTCAATCTCAATGATAGTATCTAGAGCATTCTTCACAGAACTGTAGAAAACAATAGTAAAATTCATATGGAATCAGAAGAGAATAGCAAAAGCCAACCTGGACAGCTAGAACAAAGCAAGTGGCATCACAATGCCTGCCTTCAAGTTGTATTACAAAGCTACAGTGATAACAGCATGGTTCTGGCCCAGAAACAGACATGTGGGTCAATGGAACAGAATAGAGGATGCAGAAACAGCTCAAGACACGTTCAGCTGTCTGTTGTTGACAAAGGCACCAAAAATATACACTGGAGGAAAAGTAACACCTGGCAAAACAGTGCTGGGGAAACTGGCCATCCAAATGCAGAAGATTGAAACTGGACCAATATCTCACCTTTTACTACAATAAAATAAAAATAGATCAAAGATCTAAATATTTTTTAAAATTAAGTTGCTGTGAGATAAAATAGATAAAACTCTTGAACTCACAGGCATAGGCTAGGACTTTCTGAACAGAACTCCAGTTGCATGACAATGGCAAGGATCAACCAATGGGATTACATCAAAGTTAAAAGGGAACAACAGAGCAAAGAGACAATTTACAGATGAGAAAAAAATTTGCTAGCTATTCCTCAGCAGGAGGACCAGTATCTGGATTCATACGAATGGCTATTCAAGCCCATCTGTTTCGTACTCAATGAGCTTATGTTAATCAGCTTTATAGTGTCATAACAAAATGCCCGAGGTAATCAGCTATAAAGAAAAGTTTATGTTGGCTTACAGTTTTGGAGTTCTTATTCCACATTAAGTTGACCCTGTTACTTGAGGCCTGTGGCAACACAGCACATGGTGAGAAAATATGACACAGAAAGGTGCTCAGCTCAGGCCAGTAAAAAAAAAAAAAGCAAGATTAGCTCAGCAGCATAAATGCCTGCCTGGTAAGTGCGAGATCATGAGTTCGATCCCCACTTCCAAAAAAAAAAAAAAAAAAAAAGTAAGAGACTAGTGTCCCACAGTTCCCACGAAGGGCACAACCAAACGACCCTAAATCTGTCTGAACTTTTTAAGGTTTCTCCCACCTCTCAATGGTACCAAGCTAGGGACTACATGGTCTTTGGTGGACAGCAAAGATCCAAACTATAGCACAGCTTCGCAGCCTATCTAATTCCATTGCTGTATTTTATATGATTAATATATAAAGCATAAGTTATACTCTCAGAGACAGTACTGCTGTGAAGTAGAAAATATCATTAAAGATAAAATATTTTGAAATGTACCTACTAGGACTGAGTAAGACAATGAGTATTTAAATATTAAGTTAAACAACCAAGCTGATAGAATCTCCCAGAACATAATTTTAAAAGCACAAGGGATGAGAAGCAATAAAGTATTGAGGCATGGATAGGAAATCCCTGGAAACCAACATCCACTTGATAGAATTTCCTACAAAGAGGAAAATTAGGCTAAAGATGTGAAATAAATGATAGAATACTGCCTAGCAAGCAAGAGGTCCTGAGTTCAATTCCTGATACCGAGAAAATCCAAAAAATGAAAGAAAAAAAACCACAATAGAATAAATGTCCCTAAGTTGAAGATGTATCTTCAGATTTAAATAGTCTCCACCCAGTACCCAACTATAATGTTGCAAGAAAGATCCAGATGCTTCTTCCTGAACTTTGTGAACCTTGGTAATAGAGAATCCTATATTGAGAGAGATTGAGGGAGGGTGAGCGGGCGGGAGGGAGGGAGTTATACTCCCTAGATAATGGCATTAATGTATCCATAAGAACTGTATCCTAAATACTTCGTAGAGATGCAAACCCTTGCCCTAATACCATGACAGTGGCAATTGTATTTCAACATGGGTTTTGGAGGGGACAAGCATTAATAATAGGTATTATTATTATTATTAATTATTATTTGTCTTTCTGAAACAGGGTTTCATTATGCAGTTCAGGCTGGCCTTGAACTCACTTCATAGGCCAGGCTGGCCTCAAACAGTGATCCTCTTGCCTCAGCCTCCTGAGTGCTAGTAATTATTTTTATTTTCTTACACTCTAGATCTTCATTTCCAGTGGAATAAGATTTCCTTCTTGGTTAATCCACATTCTCAGATGATCAGCAGCACTGTAGGTTCTATCTCAGAGATGTCTCTTGACCCACTCATGGCTCCTGTCTTATCTCTTGATGGATTCTAGTATCCCCCAACTGGCAACTGTCTGCAGTTTCACCCAGGTGTGATACATCTTCAGTATTTCCTAAGAATGTGATTTCTGAAATACAAGTTTTCTTATGACATTAGTGTCTTAGTGATAAAAATAAGGAGAAATAAAATGAGCATAAGTTTTAAACTTATTCACAAAAGAAAATATATGTCCACATAAAAACATATTCAAACTCATTAGTCAACAGGACAATGCAAATGCAAATGTCTCACCCACAGTGAGACACAGCTATGTACCAATTGGATTGACCACAACTAAAAAGATCAACCACACCAAGTTTTGGCAAAGACATGAAGCAGCGGGAAGTCTTGTACATTGCCAAAGGGAAGGAAAACAGTTCTGCCATACTGGAAAACAATTTTGAGGTTGCATAAACATCCTTCTACCATATAACATAGCCATTCCATTCCTGATATTTACCAAAAGGACATAGAAGCATATGGTCACATAAAGACTTACACACAAACATCCATAATTACCATTATTTGTAATAGTTCCAAACTGGAAACAATCTAAACGTCTATCAAGAGGTGACAGGATAAACAAATTGTGGTGTATCCATAGGGTGGACTAGAATATCACACTAAAAAGGAATAAACTAATGAAACATGACACTGTGGATGGGTCTCAAAATCTTTATGCTGAATGAAAAGCCAAGAAAAGAGAATATACTCTGTTGATTCCGGTTTTAGAAAATTCAAAGTAATCTACAATGACAGAAACCAGATCATTGATTACTGGGCTCTGTGGGAGGGGAAAGGACCACAGAGAAACCTTTGGGGAAATAGATGTTTGTCATTGTAATTACGGTAACGACTTCTAAGATATATACACACTTGTGAAAACTAATCAAATTATACACTTTATTGTGTAGTTTCTTGTACTTACATTTTACCTCAATAATGTTTTTTTAAAAACTAGATACAAATTCTGAAAAAAAATTTAGAGACCTGACTCTTAACCATTTATGGAATAAAATGAGACAAGACAACCCAATGCTGCAATAACAATGTCTTTTACAATCCATTCCCAGGCTGGTTTTGTACTGCATCTCCATTCTTGGAGCCCCCTGCACCTCATACTGTACCCATTAGCACTGGGAAAATTGCATTCTAATCATTCGTCCTTAAGTTCATCTGTACCTGCCTCTCTATCTCTG
>RJWT010021705.1:0-17453 GCA_004365215.1 Cuniculus paca | reverse complement strand
TCTTTGCATGCATCTGCAGGACCATAAAAAGAGCCTCTGGCTCTGGGCCTTTGATGTCCTCAATCTCTACTATGGCTCCGCTTTCTGGATGAGACACTTGCTTGTCCTCTGAGATCTGCTTTATGCTGTTTTCATCAAGGTCAGAGCACAAACCTGGTAGCTGGATACCAAGGTGATTCAGGGAAGGTACAGCCCCCACATTGGTGCTCTGTGTTTTTTTGTTTGTTTGTTTTTTGATACTGGGAATCAAACCCAGGGCCTTGCACTTGCCAGGCACGCACTGGACCACTGAGCTACATCCTCAGCCCCTTTCTGATGTTTTGACCTGCTTGCTGGCAGATACCTGGTGGGCCTGTGTACTTCCTGAATTGAGGCTCTGAGTAGGGAGTTGAACTGCAGAAGTTCACTAGATCAAGAAGGACAGAACTGGAGTGCAAACCAGACCTCCTACCTACAGTGCCTCAGTTTTTTCCCTTTTTCACTGCTTTGGAGAGTATAGGGTAATGGCTAAGTGCAGAGGTTTGGACATGCAGACCTAGGATCTAATCCTGCTAATTGAACAAGTCTTTTAACCTTCCTGAGTTTCAGTTGCTTGTTTGCAAACTGGAAATAAACATGCTCCCTGTTCCTCATGGTTGCGATGGGGACACATGGCAACTATAATACTTAGCACCTGGTAGAGTGAGTCCTTGAAGACACTGAAGGTCTCTGTCCACCAACTATCACTCCTGAACTGTTCCCTGGGAAAAACACCCTTCATCCATTGCAACTGGAAGCTGACATTTGCTTGCTTAAATTTCTTGTGTGGCTCCCTCGGCCTTTATAATAAAATTCCTTGGCATAACCTTCAAGGTCTGGAAGATTCTGACTCCTGGCTTTATCTGACTTCACTGTGTATCCTACCTATTGAAACATAGTTTCCATCAATGCTCGGAGCTCTTTCCCATCTCTGGGTCTTTATATATGCAGTCCTCATGTCTGGAAACCTCTTCCTCACATCCTTGACCTAACTGAATACTTATGATCCTTTAGCATTTCATTCTTGGTTTGTGGAGCAGAATACCTCAATGGTTAAGAGAGTGACATCTGAGCTAGATTGTCTCAGTTTACCTGCTTTGTCCCTTTGTCACCTTTTAACCTTAGGGAAATTACCTAACTTCTCTGTCCTTTGATGCCTTTGTTTTTAAAATTGGAATGATTACTTCTTCATGTGTCAGTGTTTGATATATAACACCTTCCTCTGATGCTTTAGTGGCTCAAAAGTAAACTCTGTACTTGGCCCTTATATTGTTAGTAAGATGATTTGGGTTGGGTTCAGCTGGGTGGTTCTGATCTGGGCTGGGTTTTGTTAAACTTGGCTCATTCTTGCTTGTGCATCTGCAATCAACTATTGGCAGAATCACCTTGGAGCTTTACTTCATCTCTGTGTCAGCCTCCAACAGGGTAGCTTGGGCTTGCTCATGTGGAGACTTCTAGTCCCAAGGAGATAAGAAGTTAAGCCCCAGCTCCCAAACACATTTCACATCTCTGCTCCTTACCAAATCAAGAAGAGATGCGACTATCAAAGGCAGACAGGAAGACGTGATTAAGATGAAAGTTTTGCATGTAAAGGGCTTAGCATAGTGCCTGGATTGTTGGCTTGCATTCAATAAATACTAACTCTTACTATTACTATTTTGCAAAATAGAGCCGAAGTCTTAGAATGGGTCTTAGCTGCTGGCTAAAGGTCTGGCTTCCATTACATGGTGGGGCTTTGAATCTAGTTCCCTCTTCCTTCTAGAAACTGACCTCTTGAGGGCTATGCTGCCCCAATCATGCAGACACATGGAGAAGTCAGGCTGTAACCCAAAGTCATGAGATCAGTCTGCAGATGGATCACATTTCAAGCCAGGGTCTGTGTGATTCTGGAGTTTTCATCTTGCTTCAATCTTTAACCGACCACATGACCAGAGAACTCAGCTTCTGTGCTGTGTTTGTCACTGGTCTAAAATGCTTTAGCTGGAAGAAAGTATTTGTTTTGGTATCCTCCTTCACTCACAAATTTCTGTTTGCATTTTTTTCTGTTGTTTGGCTCAGATGAAGAGCAGTTTTCATCTTCACTCTATGTTATCATGTACACAGAACTGTTGCTGAGGAGCTAACAGCGTGCTTACTTGGTCTTTATTCTGGGAAGGGGTGCCAGCCAGTCAATAGCCTTTATTTTTTTTTTTACATAATTCTGTACACTGCAAATGCAGAAATGATGCACAGCATTTGAATACAAAGCCATCATCAGACACCTGTCATTTCTGGAGGTGGGTGAAGCAGAGGTGGCGGCATGGAGCTGAAGCCAGCGATTCTGACTCGCTTCCTTTGTTGGGGGCCCAGGAGCTGGATTGTACCCTCTCTATGATTCATTGGATAGCACTGGGTAGATTTTATGGTTTTTACCAACTCAGAGGAGAAAGCAAACAGCACAGGAAAGGTGCCAAGACCAAGAAAATTTCTCAGGAAAAAAATTGCTAAAGATAAATCCCAGGAATTTCAGGCTTCATATTGAAATCAGCAAAGTTGTAGGGGTGCATGGGAATCTTGCTGTGAGCCCCAAGGTGACCGCTCAGAGTCAGTGTGAGTTTTAAGTGATGTCTGCCACAGGACTGCCTTGCAAAGACTGAGAGTTCTTAGGACCAGGACAAATAGGATGGTTAGGGTCATCTGATCAACTCCCAGGGGTGCCAGGCCAGAGGTGGGACAGGAGGTGCAAAGTCAGCAAATGGAACCAATGCCAGATAGGCTACAGCCAGTGGGAGGAACTAGAGAAGTCTTAGGCCTGGGAGAGGAACAGGAGTATTCACCAGGGTGATGGACAAGGCAAGTGAGGCAAGTGAGGTCATTCATTTGTTTATTTCTGAGCTGGAGTTAGGCGCCAAGCCCTATCACCCGCTAGGAGGCCGCTGTGGTGAACAAGGTAGAATTCCTATCTTCCTGGAGTGTGTGTTGTTGGGGGAATAAAGATACAAAAAGGATACAGTATTCTATGATAGTGAATACTACAAAGAAAATAAACATGCTGACAGTACTTGATAAGTGGGAGAGGGACTTTTTTTTAATAGCAGTTTCTTTCTTTCTTTCTTTCTTTTTTTTTTTTTTTTTGCAGCACCAGGGATTGAACTCAGGACCTAGTGCTTGCCAGACAAGCACTTTGGCCACTGAGCTAGATCCCTGGCCTTGAGCTAGGTCCCTGGCCCACATTTTTTTTAAGTAGTTGAGAAAGACCTCTTTGAGAATATAACATTTAACCCAAGCCTAAATGATAAGCCTGTCATGGGACTATCTGAGGGTGGAGCTGAGAAGCATTTCATAGGAAGTACAAAGGTCCTGGGGCTGGGATGATCTTGGCATTTCAAGGAGTAGTTGAAAGCTGTGTGACTAGGAGAAAAGGGAGATGGGGCCAATTTGTGTAGTGTCCCAGGGGTCATAAAGGAGTTTGAGTTTTATCCTTTGCATAATGAGAATCCACAAGGGGATTTTAAGCAGGGGAATGGTTTGATCTGAGTTCTGCGAGTGTCTTTGCTCTGTGAGCATGTAGTTTTCTGAAACAAGAATAAGCAAAGTTTATTTCCTTGGGGATGGAGGGGACAAAGTAGGGGAAACACTGGATCAGTAATTTCTAATTACATGGTGAATCTTGATTGCACTGGAGCGGGTGTTTGATAAAGGCTCTCATGGAAGAATGGAGAAGGGATGGTAAGTACTAGATGGACTTATTCCCCCAAAGTGTTGATCCAGGATTACTGTCAGGCTGGGAGGATGGCCTCCAGCATTGTGCTCACAGTGCCACCCCAGTCTCTCTCCTGTTCAACATTTCTATCTGTAAACTTGTGGAAGATTCAGAAAACATGCTCGTCAGACATGCAGCTGACACGGAGCTGTCAGGGACAGCTAACACCTTGGACAACAGGCTCAAGATTTTCTGTGATGATCCTCCACTGGCTGGAGTGATGGGATGAGAGCAGCAATATCCCTGATTGCATTGAGATTGGGGAACAAAGCCCATTCAGAGTGCCAGGAGAACTTGCTGGAGTACTCTTTCCAGAAAAGGGGACCCTGGGGTGGGGTCAGAGGAGTGAAGGAAAACAGCTGGACCAGCCCTGAAACAGCCTCCTCTCTAGCACAGTGACAAGGTCTTTGGCCTTTCAGGATCACTCTTCCTATCTGTAAAGTGGGGATGACACTGCCTGCTGCCCAGGGACATGGAGAAGATTGAATGTGAGTGTGAATGCGGATGCCTGGCTTCCGTTTGGTCCATGGTGGATTCATAACAGATGGTGCCTGGAGCTGGGCTTCTAGGAGCACATAGAGGACTCACAGCCAGGGCACTGCTTCTTCTAGGAATACTAGTTTTCAAAGAAGACCTGTGATGTGTCCAGAGAAGAATGACCAGGGTGGTTGGATTCTGGAAGGATGCCCCCCCCGCCAGAGCCACCGTGCATTCAGAATAGAGAGAAGGAGGACAAGAGTGTTTTCTTAGATGCCACAGGGGCTGAGAGTGGGAGCAGAGAAAGTGTCTTCATTGCTCCAGGTGCCAGCAGTGGTGCCGTGAGGGAGAATTGTGCAGAGGTGATACAGGCATGTCATAGCGGAGATCTAACCACCGATAATAACATTATAGTAATTATGCGGTGAACGTTTCTCAAGGGTTTACTACGAGCCTGGCTTGTGCTAAGTATTTTGCATAATTTATCTCAGGGCATCCTCACAGTCTCACCTTGAGAGGTAGGCATTTCCCCACTTGACAGGTGAGAAATACAAAGCCTAGATGGCAGCTACTGAGGGGCAGCACCAGGATTCACACTCAGTGTCCACCGGATCCTCTCTGCCTGGCTCCTGGATTTGAAGTGGTAGAAGCTGAGAAGGGACATGCCTGGGGGTATCTTTGGTGGAGGGAACTCTAGGGTCCCATGTATATTTTAGAAGCTGCTTTTCTGCTCTTTGGAGCTGGTACTTTAAAAGATTCAGCTGTGAACATTTGTGTGCGTGTGTATGTGTGTGTGTGCGTGTGTGCAACATTTTTATTTTAAAAAGCCAGACATAGTGGCACAGGCTTATATTTCAAACTACTTGAAAGGCTGATGCAGGAAGATCACAAGTTCAAGGCCAGCATGTGCAATTTAACAAGAAACCGTCTCAAAAAAAAAAAAAGAATTTAACTCAATAGTACAGTACTTACCTAACATGTTCTAGGCCCTGAGTTCAATTACCAGCACTCTAAACAAAACGAAACAGCAACAAGACCCAGTCAACCAACCAAACAGAAACCAAATATAGACAAAAGCAAAGTGATTAGTGTACAGTGATTATATATGTCTATTTCTAGTTTTTAACTATGATCAACGTACACAACATACAATGAATCTTATTTCAGCTGTTAGGTTCCCATCCCTTCTCTCCTGCTGCTGAATTAATTTTAAAGGAAACTCCAGACATAATTTTATCTGTAAATACTTCAGTGTGCATCTCTGGAAGATAGGGACTCCCTTTAGCTGTTGTTGGAAAATAACCCCACAGTACTATTATTACAGTTTTTAAAAATTAACATAATTGTAGTGAGTCTTCTAATTCAGAAACATAATTGGCACCTAGCTTGCTTTGCAAGGTCTTGGAGGTAGGAGGGGAGGCAGAAATTAGTCCTTCAAGTGCTGGATATCTGGGAATCAGACTCACCTGTTCCCTTTGAGGAGGAGGAGGAAAGAGGGTAAGGAAGAAAGAGATCTGAAACTTGGGGCCATGGATTGGCAATTTCTTTGTCCTGTGTGTTCCCAGGGGCACAGCAGTGAGAGGGGGGCCTATTTATAGCCCCAGTCTAGACAAGGGAAGAAGGTAAAAGGAAAGGAGTAAGTGAGAGGGCTGGGGAGGAGAGGAAGGAAAGTGAAAATAAAGAACAGGACCAGACCCTGCATCACACACAGCCTGAGGGGAAGGGGCGCTCTGGGGCTTGGCCCCCAGCCACATCAACTAATGCTCACAGTTCACAGTTACTGAGTGAGCTCACATGTGGCTTACATCCTACATTCTCCCAGACACTTCATGGGCAGTGCTGACATGTGTCATACCCCTTTCCCAGGAAGGACCCTGAGGTACTGGGGCCTGGCATGACATGTGGCATGTTGCCCAGCTTCAAGTCCTGTCTGTTTGGCTAGAGCCAGCTTGCTCCTGGCAGCACTCTGCCTCCATAACCAAGAGGTTAGCATAGGGCTGAGGCCAGGAGGTTCAGTTGCCTTGGGGGTGAGGCTATGGACACATACTTTGTGTATTGTTGGTACAGTATTATACACCAGCTCATGCCCTAGGAAGCAGGAAGACTTTAGGTTTATAGCTATGCCCATTCTGATGGATTGTCAACTGTGGGGGGCTAACCCCCTACTTGTGTGTGGCAACATGTGACTCATGTACCTGCCTGATTCTGTCCAGGTGTGTGCGCATCAAAACACATACATGAGGATACTGTCCATGCCCCACAAGGTGGTGTTGAGCCCCCTTGGGAGCTCACATAGTGCTTTTTGCTTCCTCAAAGGGAATGACAGGTCTTTTTATCAGGAAAGTAGTTTTCATCAGGCATGCATCCACCCCCTGCCCCTGGGGCACATGTCCTGCAGTAGAACCCCTGCCCCGGGGCAGGCGGGAGTAGGCACTAACACTGCTTGTCTCTCTAACTTGTTTGCAGAGCCCTGGAGCTTAGCAGAGGCAGAGATGAGATTTCCCTCCTGGTGGAACAGGAATTCTTGAGCCTCACCAAGGAGCACCTCATCCTGGTCCAAGAGAGCTCAGAGGAGCTGGAGACTTCTGGGGATGATCCCCAGGGGACCAGAGAGCTGGCTCCTTGTGTTCTTGCACCTTTCCTGGTGGCAAGCAACAGTGAGTGCCCAGGAGCCTCTCTCACTGCTGGCGACAGGCTTCAGGAGCAGAGGGTGGCCATGTCCATTATTGGCAGCCATCAGGACTGTGATTCTGCCCTGCCTACAGTAACAGGCATCCTGCGTGCTGCCAAGATCAGGAGTGCCAAGGGGACAGAGGACGGGGGCCATAGTCTGGGTGACTGCAACTCAGAGATCAGTAAGCTCTTGGCCCAGTTCCCACTGAAGTCCACGGAAATGTCCAAAGTCCCTGACAACAAGATGGTGCTAGAGGAGACAAGGGTCATCAAGGACTTCCTGCAGAACAGCATTTTCAGTGGCTCTGGACCCAGAGAGCCCACAGGGCTGGGCCCATTCATGCTCCTGCCTCCTCCACCTCCTCCTGCACCACTGGACAAGCTCCATGAGCTCTCTGGCCAGAAGAGGCAGCTCCCAGTGTTTGCTAAGATCTGTTCCAAGGCCGAAGCTGACCCCGCCACCGAGGCGCATCACTTGATGGGTGAGTGGGGCTGGGAGCCCGTAAAGAGTGCCCTACAAGGAGGAGAGCCTCTCAGGAAGCCAGGCAGGGCTCCAGTGCATGCACAAAGTATCCTTGTGCAAAGCAGGACAAAGCAGCCTCTCTGGCGGGCACAGGCTCCCAGGTGCAGGGTGTCCTTGGCCTCCTCTTCTGGGCACACACAGGCAGGGCATGGTTGTGAGAGCAAGCATAAAGGCACCAATCCCAGCTCACATGAGAGGAGAGATAAGCACCCTGCAGTGGAACCTGCAGTGACTGGTTCAGCTTCTGACTCCACCAGGTGCCCAGAGCACAGTGAAGGCTCTGGGTAACACTGCAGCAGGGGAACCTTCAGAAGGCTGGGAGAAGGATTTGACTGACCTCTGATGGAGGCATCTGCTCTGGCCCTGAGGCCTGTCCTCTCTCTAGATGGGGCAGGAAGGGAATGCATAAGTTATCCAGGCACAGGGATTCAGAAAAGTGCCTTCCCATCTCCTCATTGAGGAGTCCACATCCTTCTCAGGAAATGTAATCAACCTGCAACCTCAAACCGATCCCCCTACCCCTGGATTCTTCTTTTTGTTTTGATCTCACCACTCAGACTGAATGGTTCCAGGGAGACAAATGGATGGCAGTGGCATTCGTCCACAGTCAGCAGTCACTAGGAGAGTAGATCACACTCACGCCAACCAAAAGAAGAATCACTCTCAGACTGTGCACATGGATGGGCAACTGAGAGGTGCTTGTATCCAAAAAGTCCAAATCCATCTCCCCGAGAAAACAAAAACAAGATCACCTTCAAGAACATCCTGTATTCTGGAGCACTGTAGGGAGCCCAGGGAATTGGAGTCAGGGACAGTAGACTGGAGCTAGTGCTGTGCAGGCCTAACGGAGCCATCTGGGATGATGAGTTAGCAGTGGGAGGGGACTAAGCTCTTCCCTAGGAGATGAGGACCTTTCTCTTGCTCCTTCTGCTGGAGGGACCCATGGATACCTCTCTGGTGGGTGAGGCTACTGGATTGGACGTGGTCCTTCCCGCTCAGCCTCCCCATCATTTGTGTCTGTGCACAAACATATGAGCAAAGGTGTGCCAAAGGAAACGCTGCCAGTGTGAGTGTATTTGTTAGAAAATGCAGAAGTGATACATCTGTGTGTGTCTGTATATATATGTTGGTTGGCCCTTGTGTCTGTCATGGGTATGATTGTGTGAATGAGGGAGAGGAGAGACAGGCAGGAGTGTGTGTGTGTGTGTGTGTGTGTGTGTGTGTGTGTATGCACACTCCCTTGCCCTGGACTTAGAGGAAGCTGCCTTATAGATGTTTAAGGGACTGTAGATATGTGAGAGAGGTCGCAGGTGTGTATGTCTCTGGGGAATGGACTATTATTAGTTGGTACGTTACTTCAGCACACTAGCTAGGGGCTAAACTCAGCAACTAGAGAAAATTTTGAAAGAGACTCTAGGGACATGTTTTACTAAAATGTCATTGTATCCTGGAGCAGCTCTTTCCTTTGTTGGGATAGTAGTAGGACAGGCCCAGTCCCAGGCAGACTTACCCCAAAGACCCCACGGTTGGGAGTCCAAGAATTGGTGCGATCAAGTCCACTCCAAGCAGATAGCACTAAAGCACAAGTCCTCCGATTCAGCCATGACCAGGGTCCTCAGATGCCTAAAGCTTGTGGGGTCTAAGGCCAGGTGAGGGATTTGATTGACATAGTACAGTGCACAGCTGTTCAGCTGGTAGGTGACTTCCATGGCCAATCTTAGTAGAAACTTCAGAGACCACCACAAAGGGAAAGGAGGACAGAGTGAAGGGTGATGAGGGTACAGGACCTTCAACCAGGGATATATCTATATCTATATCTATATCTATATATCTTATCTTGGTTCCAGGACCCCTCAGATACCAAAACCGCTGGTGCTCAGGTCCTTAAATAAAATGGCAAATAACCAGAGCACATCCTCTTACATACTTATCCTCCTACATGCTTTAAATCATCTCTAGATTAGTTATGATACCTAATACAATGTAAATGTTATGTAAATAGTTGTTTTACTGCATTGTGTAGGGAATAATGACAAGAAAAATGCCTGTACATGTTCAGTAAAGGTGCAATTTTTCAGGATATTTTTCATCCATTCTTACATACACACTCTTAATTTTCTTTGAAACCATTCCAGTGCTAAAAGGACATGTGGGTGGAAGCACTGCTGAGGAGGACCCCAGCATGGTGCAGACAGTATTCTTACACTTGGGGATGAATGTTCAATCTATTTGGACAAGATCTAAGTCTGGTACCGGTTGGGTCCCTCTGGAACACTCTAGCGTTGCTTTCCAGTCTGTCTACCAGAGCCCAGACCTGTTACCCCTTCCTCCCCAACAACCCTACATGGAAGGACTTGCTGAAATTCTATTTCCTTCTGGGAAGAAAGGACCTATTCAGCCAGCATCTTCTCTTGCTTTGTCCCTCTGACACCTCATGTTGCCCATCTGCCTTGTCCTGGAGCTATTTCCAGCATGTCTCTCTCTCTTCTTGGTTGTTGTGAGCTCCTGCAGGGCAGAGTCTGGCTCTGACACTCAGGGCAGGGCCTGAAAGTGACAAGTGAGCTGAATTGCCTCTGAGCAATATAGCAAAGGTAAGAGTTCATGACGAGGAACCAGGCTGTGTGGCTCTGACTGCACGCTCTGTTGAGATGGGTGTCTTCTCCATAAGTCATGTGATCCCTGGTGGGAAGAACTGTGTCCAGATTATCCTTATGTCGCCAGCCTGACACTGTGGATGGATGGAAGGAAAGAGAAGAGAGGGATAGAGGAAGGAAAAAAAGAAAGAAAGGAGGCTGGAGGAAGAGAAGGAGAAAGATAAACATGGATGGATGGATGAAGGGATGGATGAATGGATGGATGAATAGATGGATGGATGGATGCATGGATGAAGATGGATGCATGAGACAGTAAGACCAGACTAGACAGTGATTAAGGAAGGCTTCAGAGAGATACTGGGGTTATACTTAGCTGAATGAGAACCCCCAGACTCAGGTAAGCCCCAGATGTGTGCTGTGGAGGAGCCATCATTTGGTCCAGAAGAAGGTGGCCCAGTGTGTCTAGCACTTGGCCTTTCAGAGGCTTTGACTCAGTTTTCCTCTTGCTGTAGAATGGAACCCTGGCATTAAGGAGCCAACCAAGAGTCAAGAGAGCCTCTTTCTCAGCCAGTGGCCTCAGAG
The DNA here is from genome assembly GCA_004365215.1 of Cuniculus paca. NCBI lineage: Eukaryota > Metazoa > Chordata > Mammalia > Rodentia > Cuniculidae > Cuniculus > Cuniculus paca. The sequence goes on along the minus strand of RJWT010021705.1, from coordinate 6,844 downwards.
TCAGAAGGACACCTGCAGCAAGGAGAGTCATAGTGATCCAGTGGGCACTATGTCCACCAAGAAGCCTGCATGGCCAGCTGAGAAGAACCTGCTCTATGAGTTCCTTGGGACTACCAAGAACCCAAGTGGGCAGCCGAAGCTTTGTAGCAAAATGGACGTGGATGAGCTGGAGCTAAAGCGTACGTTTCCCCTACCCAGGGCGGGGCTGTAGAGGAAGGGGTTCCGGAGACTCTCAGGCCCAGTAGTGGCTGTGTCTCACCCAGAATCAAGGCTTCCCTTGAGCACCAGGATTTTTAAATTCTTAAAATGGGGAAATAACTTTTTCCCCATGTTCCTTATTATGAATACAATTGCTAGAGAATGTAGTTCACTTGCAAGAAGTCCTGACCTAGGTTTCATATCATAGTTTCCCAGATTTCCCAAGTAAAAAAAAATCATAATTAAGATTATGATTGTTTCTACACTGAGATTACTTATGGCCCTGTTTTCTCTCACTTGCCTTCCTACATCTTTTTCAATCAAAACTCTTTTCCAAGAAAGATGCCAATGTATGGGGAACTGAGGACCCATTTGTGATTGCAGAAACCCACAGGACATCTTTTAGAGGAGGAGAATCTGGGATTCATATCTTGAAACGACTCAACCTTTCTCAGTCTTTTAGGCTAATTTTGATTCACTCCACACGGAATTATTTGAATGTTTTAAAATGCTAAAAAAGAAAAAGATTCCCAACCAGACATAATGGTGCATGCCTGTGATCTCAGTACTTGGGAGGCTGAGGCAAGAAGATCTCAAGTTTGACGTCAGCCCAGGAAATTTAGAGAAAACCTGTAAGAAAACGTTTCCAATATAAATACAACAGCCAGTGCAACACGCTCAGTCCTGCCGAGTGTATGGTGCTGGTTGGGGTCCGCTTTAATCGTTTGAATTCCAAATGGAACAACATTTGTTTGTATAAAGATAAATTTTTCTAAAGCGCTGGAAAGAATTTGATTTTGTAAATACTGTTTGTAAAATGTAGCCACAGCAACCTGATTTATTGTTTCCCTTCATACCCTGCCTCCTTTACAAAGAATGGTGGAGAGAGAGGCTTTAAGCCAGACTGTGCTAGGGTTTTCATTCCTTCCAAATAGGCAAGGTGTGAACTAATGATGCTTCCCATAGCTGTGGATTCACCAGGACTTTGACGAACCTCTTGGAGTTGAGATGACTACACCCCTGAGAACGCAGCTCTCCAGGGATGGCTCTGGAGGCACCCTGCCTCAATCATTGAACAGGTTTCCCTCTCCTGTGACTTACAGTTAACCCACCGGTAACAGCTGCAGAGAAGAACAACCTTAAGTACACAGGGAATGTTTTCACCCCACGCTTTGCCACAGCCTTGACCTCAACCACCATGAACCAGCCCCTCTGGCTCAACTTGAACGGCCCACCTCCACAGGTGTTCAGCAATCACTCCGCCTTCCCACAGTATCAGGTGAGCGGTGGCTCTGGCTCTCCCTGCTGTGGTAGAGTATCCACATCTGTGTGGGTTCTGGGGGGTGAAAGAGGTGTGGTTTGTAGGAAGCCAATTGTTTGAAAAGCCTCAGACTTCTTTTGAATGCCATCTGTATACTCCAGAGACATCATGGGGACAACGGTAAGACACTATCAGTGTGTGATACTCTATATGTATTGTTTATATTGTTTTCATTGTGACCACATCAAACCAACCACTAGGTATACATACTTGTGCACATGTATCTTTCTAATTTTCTACTCCTTGAATTCTAGTTCACACTGTGTTGTTTATTTCAGAGATCTTTGCTCTCTTTGGCTGGTTAAATGCCTGTCTCCCAAGGCAGGAGGGATGTCATGGTCCTTGTTTTCTACCTGCTTCTCGTAGCTCCTGTGGCATACATACTAGATTACTTAGGACAACCCCAGTTTAGGTCTTTTGTCTGAGAATAATTTATGGCATCCTCCTTTCACTCTCAAGTATCATAGTTTGGATGGCAGATAATGACCATCTTATTTAAACCACACCCAAGAAGTCTGGATTTAGACCAGCCAAGGTGGCCAGGCATGTGTTCATGGTCTTTGACTCCTAGCTAAGAGGGAATTAGTGGCCAGACATAAAGGGATGGTGAAGCACTTGCAGCAGGGTTTGAAATTTTACACACAGAACTTACTTATGCAGGGAAAATGTAGTTTCTTTATTTTGTCCATTTGACTTAATATCCCTTAAGAGCTGCAGCCCACTCAGCAGAAGGAGAGGAGAATCAAATAAATGTCCACTCTAGTTTAAGCTTTTGTTCAATCCAATAACTTAAATAGTCCCTTTAGATAGTGCTCAGGTTTTTCAGGAAAGATCCTCAGCATGTAAGATTTCTCAGTCTTTTGCTCCCCTTCCTGGCTCCTCTCCAGAATGGCATGTAGTTGTGTTGGGAAAGTATAAGAACTTGGACTTGTGTGTCCAAGACTTTGGCCATCTGCAGCCCCACCCTGGCCTGGCAATGCCTGGAAAGAGAAAACAGAGAAAGAAATATGCCAGTGACAGCCTTTCCCCTCTCACTGCCCCTTTGTACCTTGTGTCATTTCCTCCACTACAAGAGCAACAGTCTTACAGTTTAGATGTCCTGTGCAGAAGAGGAAATTTTTTCTATTGCATATAAAGACTCTCTGAGCTGGTCCACTGTGTGTAGCTCCTGAATCTTAAAAGAATTTAGCAAAGTCTGGTTTTTCAGTTTTATATTTAAACTTGCTTGTTTGCTAAAGAGAAAAAGTATCCCTCTCTGGCCAGATACAAAAACCCTCATGTCTGCAACTGAAGTGAAAGATGGTAATAAAAAGTGATCTGTAAAGAGGGAAATGAAAGTGTGTCAGTTTCATATTAGTAAAATTATCTTTACACAAGTCTTGAGAGAAACGTTCTGTTAATTGATTCACAGATTCTGTCACTGTTCCATTTCTACTCTTGCATTTTGGGGTTTGCTTTTTCACTGTTTGTCTATTTACCTACTCACTGATTTGCTAATCTCTATTTATTTAGTCATTTGCTTACATAGTTTAAAAACCTTTGTTCCACGCTTACTATAGCCCGAGCATTATGCTAAGTGAGGATATTCAGAGATGATAGAGAGTCTTGGAGTGTAGTGCAAGTTCAGGAATAAATCAAAGACCTAGAGGGTGCACCTCAACCTTTAAATAAAGGAACAGGTGAATAATTTTATTTAGTTAAATGCATTCACTCTAAAAAGCATTCATAGAGTTCACCATGTAAAGCTAATTGGCAGTGGTTTACCGTACAAAGTGGAGGAGGTATCTCTTTGCTGTCTTAGTTGTCTTGTTGAAGTGAGTGAGATTTAGACATATTTTCTGAGCATGAGGATTCCCTGTCTTCAGAGACATTGATGTTTGCATTGCAGGGTGACTATAATGAGGCTCCCTAGCTTGTAGACAGAAGCAGAATAAGGGTCTGGCAGAAGGACCCACAGGCTCTATAAATGGACCCCACTGAAGTCAGCTATAAAAGGAATTGAATCTCTCAAGTAGTAACAAAAGACAGCATAATTTACTCTTGCACAACTTCTTAGTCTCATAATGCCTCCTAGTTTCAAGATAACTGATCGAGGGCCCTGGGATAATAGAGAGAAGGCAGATTTTGAAATCTGTAGACTTGGGTATAGGGGCTCTGCTGCTTCCAAGATCTGTAGCCTAGGGCAAGTTAATCAACTGCTCTGAGTCCTGGCTTGCTGTTTGTGAAATGACTTCATCATAATTACAGCAGAAGCAGTGCAGGCTGCTTTGGTTATAAGAATTAATTGAGTCCATGGATGGAAAAGTGTGGTATAGATGTTGACTTTTTATCATTATTTGGCTGTGATCTTCCAAGAAAGCGGGACCTTGAGGAAGCAGAGAGGAGAACTGGGCCTGGTCTATCCTGGTCTCTTCCCTGTTTGGCATTAAAAATGAAAAAACCGTGAGGTCCCAAATCCAATTCCCTCGGAGATCTGTGGTGGAGAGACTCAGAAACAGGAAGATAAAGTCCCCAACACCCAGGCACTCTAGCAGCTCCGGGGCTTCTTGGCATAAAAGGACACTGCTCCTGATTAAGGAGAGAGGCTGTGTGGGAAAGGGCCATAGCCTCTAGTAAAGAAGAGTGAATGTTTATTTACCCTTACTTGGGATTTTGCAAAATTGCAATTTTAACAACTGGAAATGTCCTTAAAGCTGGATGGTGTAGGTCATACTGATGTTTGAGGCAATGTTGCTTTCAAGGATGGAGCAGGGATGGGTACTGCATGTCTCCCCATCCTGATCCCAGGGTGGTCTGGCACAGGATATGTGAGGACTATGGAGGCTTCCCTGCTGTTCTCTGGCCTTGGGAAAGTGGCTGTGGTGGGCAGAGTTAAGTGCCAATGGGATCAGAAAGAGGTAAAACAAGGGGGATACTCAGCAAACTGCACAGTGGCCTTGTAGCCTACTGAGTGCTAGAAATGGACAAAGCCACTCCTCTGTGTGCCTTCTTTATCCAGGCTCTGACCAAGGCCAGTGTCACAGGGAACAGATGGGGTCAGGATGGTGAGTGAGGCTGCCCCGGTTGCAGGGCCTGGAGGAAAGGGAGCAGGAGGCTGATTTCCGGTGAAGGGCTTATGGAAGTAGGAAGCACTAGGCGCTGAAATGTCTGAAGTGACCCATACCCCAGAGCAGACAGCAGGGAGGCGCTTGCCTGGAGATCGTTCTCTCTTGGGTATCTGGAAGGTGGACCACTAGGAGAGTCAGGGGGTCCCCCAGGTGAGATGCTCTGGAGCCTTTCAAAAGAAGCCCATGGACTTTGAGGAAGTCCTAAAGAGCATAAAGTTGTCACTACATTGGTAGTTGGCACAAGTCACACCCAGAATGGGAGCAGCACATCAGTAGGTACAGAATGTTCTGAGATGTCCTGGGCTGACAGCTGCTTTGGCCTTTGAGCCTGCTTGTAGGGGAAACTCTGGATTGGCAACTAGAGGCATAGTCTGAGTCTGGAGGGGTCATGGGCTGACTCACCCACAATAGTTTTGCAGTATGTGTGTCTTGTGTTTGTGTGTGGACGAATGCATGCCCCACATGCCCCCAGACAGAGCTGTGAATACAGTTTTCAGTTCCCATTTGACTGAGCTGCCTGCCAGCAAGCCTTTTCAAGGGAGGGTGCAGTGAGAGATGATGGACAGACTTAACATTTACAGAGTCCTTACCGTGTGCTGGATACTGTTCGCAGCACCTTACATGCATTAACTCATTTTTCTCACCCTATCCCTCCCTACAAGCTACAGGCACAGGAGGGGGTACAGACACACACATCTAGAGCAGCGGAAACTCAGGCTAACACACCTGGGGTCAAAGCTGCGTCCTCATATGCAGAAACACACAGACATATGGACAGAGTTGCAAACACACAAGCAGATGTACTTAAATAGCATGAATGTACACGCACACACTCAGATGAGACAGATAGAGGAAAGACATTTACAAAAATTGTGCAGACAGCAACTAAGATAATGTAGCTCTCTTCACAGGCTTTGCAGGCCTGAATACACAATTCTCCAGATGAGGAAAAAGAGGCAGAGAGGTGAAGTCACTTGCTGAAAGTTACAGAGCTACTCAGGGCAGATCTGGAAACCAAGGGATAGTCAGATTCCTGAAGCTATTATTTTAATCACCCCAAGGAGGCTTGAAGTGTACCAAATGGGGTGTTCTGTGAAGCATGAGTTGTGCTTGCCCCGGCCTGACTCCAGCCGTGGCCAACAGTGTGATGGGATAAACTCAACCTTGACTGCAGACCCAGCATGTGGGCCCAAGAGATGAAGCTGCACAGTGCAGCCTCTGGCTGGGAGCCCTTGCCTGGCAGTGCTGAGCCTCTGTTTCTTCCCCTAGGGCGTGTACCCACAGCGGTCACCGAGAATGCCCTATCAGCAGGCTGTGCCTCCTCAGCTAGGTTGCTACTCCCGACAGGTGAGTAAGTGTCCTCTCCTCCTCTGTCCCAATTCCATGAAGGCCTTGGGTTACAGGGCTCCTTCATCTTTGTCCAGCTGGTCATCATCCATACTTCTGGCCCACTATTGGCTGTAGTGTGCAGACGCACATACAGACTGGGTGGGGAAACACAAACCAATGCCCTTCCGTGATGGTAACAGCAACCCTTCCTGTGTGCCAGGTCCCTCTCTAACGGCTCCACCTATGGTAATGAACCTTCACAACCGTCTATGAGTAGATTGTAGAGGAAGAAATCGAGAAACAGGGAGACTAAGTAATCTCCCTGTTGTCTGAGGTCATACAGTTAACAAAATTTTGTTATGGAAATAAATGCCTTCAATGTTTCAGGGACTTCTAACAATGAATATTCAGTTCTCATTCATGAGTCTAAAGCTTGGCTCAGCTGGGCTGAGGGTCAGAGCTGGACTGAAGATGCAAGGGCTGTTGCTTCTCCTATAAGGGTAGGAGCACTGGAGGCTCTGAGGAAACTCACAATGCTTCCACAAGCTTCAGCGCAGAACTAGTACTTGGAAATGTACACCTGTCTCCCATTGACCAGAGCAGATCACCACTGCCCAGCATTGGTGGCTATATTCTTGTGCTGGAGGCTACAAGACCTTCTGTTCAATTTGAATTTTAGATCAACAGTAAATAAATTTTTAGTATAAATGCTCATATGTCTGAAATATTGGATGGGGACATATTTATGCTAAAAGATTATTCACTGTTTATCTAAATGTCAATTCAGTTGTGTATCCTGCAGTTTTATTTGATAAATTTGGCAACATCTTGTTCCCAGGTAGGTTGGAGATGAAAACTTGGGGTCTGACTGTGCAGCCTGGCACTCCCA
>RJWT010021704.1:0-17473 GCA_004365215.1 Cuniculus paca | reverse complement strand
AGCCATCCACAGCACCATCATTGCCCATATCAAAGGAGAGATTTTTATGGACTGGCCAGGACAGTTTGTTAAATTCGCCCCAAACAAACTGGATGCCATTAAACCTTGGAGCGGCGGATATCTTCTTACTAGACTCTGTCAGTATTGCTGCTTCTCTATCCTGCAGGCAAGAAGAAATGGGTATCTGTTCCCATTCATCCTCAAGCACCTGCCAACATCTATGTTTTAATACCCATTTCTTTTATTTTCCTTGTGTCTGGGGGTGATGCATAGATCAAACTGTTTTTAAACAATAACCCAAACGGTGTCAGCAGGATACTGTTTAAAATTCAAATGGCCTGTCTTTCATATACCATAAGCCTCCAGGGAGCCAATAAATGTCAAAGAAATGTCAAATTATTTATGTATTTATTGGGTCCACAGTGCATTTCTGAAGAAGCCTCGTGGCATTTGTCCATTGCATGCTTTGAAGTCTTCACACAGACCAGGTGCCATGAATACATCAAATGAATTTTAGCATTTACCTCTGCACAATCAAGTGTCCAGCATTCGAGTGTGCAAAACACTTCCCTCTCAGCTTTCCTTTGCTAGACAATTCTTTGATTTTTGACGTCTAAAGTAGGTGGGCGGGCATGTCCCAACGCTTGGCAGAAGTCCAAGGTTGAATGGTCACTGATGTTCTTAGCACTCTTGGTGAAAGCCTTTTCAGGCTACTGAGATTTCTGGGCTTTTTAGCAATCACCTTTGGGGTGAAGGAAGGTAAGTTACAGTAGGCAGGTGGGTATCCTGGAAAAAACTGCAGCATTGGCCAATGGTGACCAGCACTGTCAAGGACATTTTAAGACCGTCTGACCCCTGCCTAAGAGGGCTGCGCATACTTCTCTCTGCTCCCTAAACAGACCATTTCTGAGGTACCCAGACCTTTCAGAGCGAGCAAGACCCAGTCCTATGGGGACACAGCTGAGCCAAGCTGAATTCCTAAGCAGGGAGTCAGAGCATCTATCTTTCTTCTCTTTATTAAAACTGAAAGTGAATGTGTGAAGACTGCTCATAAAAAACTACATCAGGATGGGAAATAAATTATTTACTTTCTTTTTGATATCTCATTCTACAGCTGTTCTCTCAAACCCTCTGAATTCTACAGCCAGAATTTTTTTCTTTTCTAACATTAAGAAGCCAAAATTTGCAGAGCACCTACTATGTGGTGGGCACTGTGTAGGGAATCAATCCCCACTTCACTAGTGAGGAAGCTTATGCTGCAGCTGGCCCAGGCCACCTGGGCTGCGGAGGGCCGAAGGAAGTGTTTGCACCCCGGGTTTCCTGGCCCTTGGCGCTGCTTGTCAGGGTTTCTGCTCATCCTCTCAGGGACCCGCAGGAAATGCCTTCTCCTGAATGCCACAAGAGGGCTTTCTAAGCAGGCATACCTGTCTGGGCTACTTGTTCAAAGGCGTTCAGATCCGAGCCCCACCCACAGATGGAGTCACCAGAGGGTTTTGGATCACAAACCCTGTTCATCTAATTGTATTCTGTTTATTTATCTATTTATTTATTTCATTTTAAAGGGAAAAAACAATAAAAACAAGGATACAGAGTTTCAAACAAGATAATAGGACATTAGCAATGGTTAATATATTGAGTATTGTTATTTTCAAAGTGGTTGCTCAGATTACCAGACATAGGCATGAAAAACTGACCAAATAGTATAACCACAAACCTTTCTTTTCAATGGACTAGTAGCAATTAGTAATACAATTATCTTACCTATCTTACATATATAAAAAATATATATATGTATTTTTTTTTCCTTTTCCCTTCCTTCTTTTATCCTTTCCCCCATTCCAGGTGTTCTTTCCTTTGAAGTATCTTCCCCTTTCACAATATCTATTGTACATTTTGGATCTTACATACTTGTTCAATTTTTTTACACTAGGGAGATAATATAATGTTTACACATACCAGTCTGATTTATTTCACTTATGAGTATGGTCTCAAGTTGCATCCATTTACATATAAAAGCTTCCAGTTTATCTTTTTTATAGTTGAGTAGTCCTCCATGGTATAAAAATACCACTTGAATCCATTCCTTGCTTGATGGATCTTTGGGCTGTTTCCAAGATTTAGCTATTACAAATTGTGCTACTGTAAACATGGGTACACTGTGGTATGTTTTTAATTCTTCTACGAAAATACTTAGAAGAGGAATAGCTGGGTTGAATGGGGACTCTAATTCTAGTTTTTTGAGGAATCTTCACACTGATTTTCACCGTGGTTGTACCAGTCACATTTCCACCAACAGTGGAGAAGGGTTCCTTTTTCCCCACAGCCCCACCATCATTCGTTATTGGTTGATTTCTTGATGATAGTCATTTTTCCTGGTGTGAGATGGAATTTCAATGTTGTTTTAATTTGCATCTCTCAAATGACCAATGATGTTGAACATTTTCCCACATATTTATTTGCCATTTGTATTTCTTCATCTGAGAAGTATGTATTCATCTCAGATGCTCATTTTTGGATTGGGTCTTTGAATTTGGGGAGTCTGATTTTTTAAATTTTTTATATGTTCTAGATAGAAGTCCTTAGTCTGAGGGATAGTTGGCTAAAATTTTTCCCACTCTGTGGGTTGTCTTTTCACTCTGTTAGTGATTTTGTTTGACATGCAAAAACTTTTTGATAAGATGAGATCCCTATTGTTGATTCTTTGAAGTATTTCCCATGCACTTTGGGTTTTGTTCATAAACTCTGCCTACCATTATTATTTCAAGATTTCTACTTACTTCATCTTCTAGTAGATTTAGTTTTCTTTTTTTAATATTTAGATCTTTATCCATTTTGATTTTAGTTTAGTGCATGGTGATAGACATGGGTCTGGTTTTAGTCTTTGGCATGTGTAAAGTCAGTTTTTCCAGCACCATTTATTAAAGAGGCTATCTTTCTTCCATAAACTTGTTTGGCTCCTTTGTCAAAGATAAGGTGGCTGAATGTGTTTGTAGTTGTATCTGCATCTTCTAATCTGTTCCATTGATCTTTAGGTCTGCTTTTTTGTCAGTACCATGCTGATTTTATCACAATAGCTTTGAAGCATAATTTCAAATCAGGGTTTGTGATGTCCCCTGCCTTACCTTTGTTGACTAGGATTGCCTTTGCTGTGTTGGGTCTTTTGTTTCCAAATGAATTTTAGGAATGTTTTCTGTAGATCTGTGAGGTATGCTAATGGTATTTTGGTCGGGATTGCATTCAGTCTGTGTAACAGTTTTGGGAGTATGACCATTTTCAAATGCTGGTTCTTCTTATCCATTAGCAAAGGATATCTTTCCATTTTCTGATATATCTTCAATCCCCTTTTTCAGAGTATTCTAATTTTCAATATGTAGATCTTTTACATTCTTTGTTAGATTGATTCCTAAGTATTTCACTTTTTGGGCACTATTGTGACGGATGTTGTTTCTCTAATTTCTCTCTCAGTGAGTTTGTTGTTTTTGTACAGCAATGCTATTTATTTTTGAGCATTAACTTTGTATCCAACTATGCTACTGAATTTGCTTATTAAATCTAGAAGTCTTTTGGTGGAATTTTAGGGGTCTGCTATGTAGAGTATCATGTCATCTGCAAATAATGATAATTTAACTCCTTCCTATTCTTTCCTTATTCCTTTTATTTCTCTGTCTTGTCTAATTGCTCTGGTTAGTGTTTCCAGAACTATATTGAATAGGAGTGGTGATAGTGGATATCTTTGTCTTGTTCTTAATTTTAGAGTGAAAGCTTTTAGTTTTTGTCCACTTAGTATGATGTTGGCTGTTGGTTTGTCATAGGTGGCTTTTAACAGATTGAGGTAAAGATCATCTATTCCATCTTTCTGTAAGGTTTTTATCATGAATGAGTATTGGACTTTTTCAAAAGCTTTTTTCTTCATCTATTGAGATTATTATGTGATTTTTGTCTTTGGCTCTGTTGATAAGATGTACTACCTTTATTGATTTGCATACGTTGAAACAGCCCTGAATTCCTGGGACAAATTCCATTTGGTCATTGTGCATAATCTTGATGATTTGCTGCATTCTGTCTGCTAGTATTTTATTGAGGTTTATGCATCTGTGTTCATTAGGTTGATTGGCCTGTGGTTTTCTTTTTTGGTTGGGTGTTTATCTGGTTTTGGTGTCAGTGTAATCCTTGCCTTCATGAATGTTAGGGAGAATTGCTTTCCTTTCAATTTAATTGAAGATTTTGAGGAGTATTGGTGTTAAATCTCCTCTAAATTTCTTGTAGAATTCAGTCGTGAATCCATCAGGACCTGGGATTTTCTTCATTGATAAGTTTTTAATTATGTTTTAAATTTCATTAACTGATGTTGGGTTATTTAGAATTTTTACATCTTCTTGATTCAGTTTTGGTAATGCATATGTTTCTAGGAATCTGTCCATTTCTTTTGTGTTTTCCATTCTATGTGAGTAAAGATTTTCAAAGTAGGTATTGATGATGTTCTGAATTTCCACAGAATCTCTAGTGATGTCACACTTTTCATTCCTCATTGCATGAATTTGAGTCTTTTCTTTCCTTTTCTTTGATAATGATGGCTAGGGGTTTATCAATTTTGTTTATTCTTTCAAAGAACCAACTCTTTGATTCATTAATTCTTTGTATTGTTTTCTTAGTCTGAATTTTGTTAATTTTTGCTCTGATCTTTATAATTTCCTCTCTTCTATGGGCTTTGGGCTTGACTTGCCTCTCTTTTTCAATGATCTTAAGGTGTAGTATTAGGTTGTTTATTTGTGCTCATTCTGATTTCTTGATGTGAAAATTCTTTGCTATAAATTTCTATGATAGAATTTCTTTGGTTGTGTTTCACAAATTCCATTATGTTGCATTTGTATTTTCATTTGATTGTAGATATTGTTTAATTGCTTCCTTCATGTCTGTGACTCATTGGTTATTCAGTAAGGTGTTATTTAATTTTCATGTGTTTTATGTAGTTTTTGCAGTTTCTTTTCCCATTAATTTCCAATTTTGTTGCACTATGATCAGTTAATATGCATGGGATAATTTCAATTTTTTTGAATTTACTTAAGCATATTCTATGGAGTAGTATATAGTCTATTTTAGAGAACATCCTGTGTGCAGCTGAGAAGAATGTGTATTCTGATGTTGATGGGTGAAACACTCTGCCAACATCTACTAAGTCCATTTGTTTATAAGTTTGGTTTGCTTCTGTTATTTATTTGCAGATTTTGTATCTAGTTGCTCTATCTCTTTGTGACAATGGAATATTAAGTTCCCCCATTAGAATTGTGTTATTGGTTTTTCATGTCTATTAGTATTTGCCTTATATCGTTGGGTGCTCCTATATTTGGTTCATATATATTTATGATTGCTATCTCTTACTCTTGAATTTTTCCCATAACAAGTACGTAGTGATTTTATTTATCTCTTTTGATCTTTTTTGGTTTGAAGTTCACATAGTCTGCAAACAGAATAGCTACCCCTGCTTTTTCTGGGTTTCTGTTGAGTGAAGTATTATTTTGCAACTTTTGACTTTTAGTCTATGAGTTTCTTTTTGAGTTAAATGTGTTTTTGGTATTCAGCATATTGTGTATCTTGTTTCTTGATCCATTCTACCAGTCTGTTTGTTTTGATTGGTGAGTTGAGCCTATTTACATTGATGGTTATAAGTGACATATATTTGCTTATCTTTGTCCTGTTATTTTCCTACTATCAGCTCCATACTTTTTCTCTCTGTTTAATTGCTCGCCTTATCAGTGATTTCTTTCTGATGTTGTTCTTGGAATTGTGATCATTCTTATTTCTAGCTAGAATATCTTTTAGCACTCTTTGTAGGGTGGTTTAGTGGTCATGAATTTCTTCAGTTGTTCTTTGTCATTGAAGGGTCTTATTTCTCTAGTAGTTTTGAAAGGTAGTTTTTCAAGATATATCAATCTGGGTTGAAAGTTGTTTTCTTTTAGTACTTGAAATCCTTCACTCCAAGCTCTTCTTGACTTGAGGGTTTGTGTTGAGAAGTTGGCTGTGATTCTAAAGGGCTTTCATTGATAGGTTATCTGTTTTTTTTTTCTCTAACAGTTTTTAATATTTTGTATTTGTGCTGAATTTCTAGAATGCTGATTATTGTATGTCTGGATGTAGGTTTATTTTGGTCATGTCTGTTTGGAGTTCTATATGCCTCATTTAGCTGTGTGTCAGATTCTGTTCTCATGCTTGGGAAATTTTTCTGCTATTACTTCTGCAAGTAGTCTTTTTATGTCATTTGTGTTGACTCCTGGTTTTTCATTGACACCTGTCAATGTTTTGTTTACATCATCTTGCAGCAGTTGAATTGTTATTTCCTGGTCCCTTGTTATTTTTAGGAGATCTACCTTTCGTGATTGCTAGGCACAACCCTGTCTTTAATGTCTGTATGTGTGTCTTCCATTTTATCTAGCAATTTTACCAGCTTTCAATGGAACTTTTAATTGCCTGGATACCTCTGATTTTCTTCCATGCATTGTATTTCTTTCCTATATTGTTCATTCACAGTTTCCATCATTTTGGCTCCTCCAGTTTTTTTAAAAATCTGTGTCCTCTCTAGATATGATGAGCAATTCCTTCATTATGGTGGTCATTTCTTTTTTACCTGAGAGATTATTTCTGATCTGTTTTCCTCTATAGCCTCTTGGATTTGTTTCTTTACTTCATTTGCTATCATTTCAGAAATTTCATGTGTATGTCTTCCAGTTTCGTCTATGTTGGTGTCTCCTGGACTTGTGTGGGTGTGCTGGAGGTCTGAAATTGCATTTCGATCTTTATCTTGTAATTTTCTATTTCAAAAAAATTTTTAGTTTGTTTTCTGTAAGGATCCTTAAGAATTTTTGTAGTAGGTAGCTATATCACCAGTGTCAAGGCCTTTCTTGGAAAATCTGTTCTTCAGGGATGTCTTGTGTGCATAGGAGTTTCTTGGTTTGTGTCTGTCCCAAGATCCTGCCTTTCCAATTAATTAAAGTGGGATTTTGGTATCTATTTGTCTCAGTTCCCAGTCCCTTGGTGTTGCGCTGTGATGAGGTTATTATCCCAGACCTTCTCAGTATTTTTACAGAAGGAAAAACAACTTATTAGAACAGATAGGACCCCCTATCTAAAGTAGTACAATTAACAATAACAACAGCATCAAGCACAATTTAGAAATGAACAGATTGTGGTAACTATTGATTTTGTACTTTAGACCATGGGAGCAAAAATTATAGTTATATAACTGAACTGATAATGATTTAGAAGTTTGCATGCAATGTGTTTCCCTTTGACAGAGTGATTTTACCCTGTGGTGGAGAAATTTAGGAGGATAGTGCATAAAACAAAGATAACTGGAAAGGAAATAGAAACAAGGCTGGAGGACAAAGGATGATCAGGTAAGGTTTGGGAAACTAGACAAGGGGGTATAAAAGAAAGAATGAAGTGTTTGAGGGATTGTCTGAACTTTGTCTCTGAGTTTGGGGGATGGAATTAGCTTTCTGTGGCTGACATTCTCCCCAGCCATTTAGAAAAGAGAGAGGAAAAAAAAAAGAAACAAAGAAAGGGACAAAAATGCAGAACAAAATTGAGAGAAAGGAAAAGAAAAGAAAAGAAAAAACAAGAAAAAGAAAAGAAATTAAGATAATAACAAAAATAAAACAAGATAAAATAAAATTAAATTGAATTAAAACAAATTTTAAAAAAGAGGGCAGCCCCACCCACCTGCTTCTAGTCTATGTGGCTTTGTTCATAAGCATATTGCTGGTTCACCTAATTTACCACTGTTGGCTTGTACTTTGGACTTTTCCTTCTCACTATTCTCACCTGTCCATTGTGTGTGCCCTAGTTGGGGTTTGACTGTGTGGTCAGTGTTTCCCTGGTCTCCTGGTCCCACTGATGTGGGGGAGGGGTCAGTCACCCGTATTCCTCTGGTGGGGCCAATTGTCTATCCAACTGTTTTTACTAGGAAACAGAATCCCAGTCTCCTTTCAGCACAAGCAATAGGGAGAAAAAAGGTTAATGACTGAACAAAGCATTTCAAGTTCAAGGCTACTAAGATGAAAAACCAAAAATAGTGTAGCCATGCAACTACCTATAATCATTGCTACTAATTTGAAGCTTTTTTTTTTTGAGACATGGCCTTGCTATGTAGCCTAGGCTGGGTTCCTACTCACCATAACCCCCTTGCCTCAGTCTTCCAAGTGCTAGGATAATAGAAGTGTGCTGCCATGCCTGGATTTTAAAAATTTTTTTCAGTGGATTATGACTATGAAGCATAAGTCATGATGATCTAAAAAAGAAAGATACACTAGAAGATTTCAAAGAGTTTTTGATTTGACTATTTCTCTGGTAATAAAAAGGGTGGCCCTCCAAACTACACACAAGCAAAGTCATGTTTGTAGAACTTTGGAACTTTAGAAATAAATCTTGGAAGAAGGTTCCACTGATGTTGTGTTTTTAGGTTATGTCACCATTTCCCTCTTGATTAACTCTCACCTGTGTCCTGTCTCTCTGAAGCCTATCAGAAACAGGTTTACAGGTGACTCATTTGCACATTGTTCTTTGGTGTGGTCTTATATGACTCAGACTCCAATCCAGCAGGCATCTATTCAAGCCCTGTGCTAGGCATTTTCTTACATGTCCTTCTGAAATATTCCTTGCTTTTTGGCTGCTTTTGATCACACGAAAGAGAGCATCCCTCACTGTGGAAGAAAGGGACATCTTCTAACCTCATGTCTGGGATTACAGAAGTGAAAACTAAAAAAGAAAAAAAAATCCAAAAATGAAAACTTAAAAACAACAAAAAGTTCAAATGTACAGTGAAGTCATTAGAAGGCTCCTGCCCTTCTCCTACTTACAGAACCTTTATAATTTAGACATCATTACTGAGGATTCTAGTCCAAGTTAGACATAAGCTTGAAAAATTACCCTCATTAATAAAGCAAACTAGGCTGTATGAGGCATGCTTGACCTCCCTCGAGAACACATTATTTGAGTTTCTGTTTAGCATTTATTTATGTATCAATAATCAATGTGTATATTATTGATCATTCAAATCTGACCAGTAAGGCAGATCCAGAAGGAAGCTGACTTGTTAATTTGCTGTATCTTGCTTGGGCTAAAAAAAAGTGTGTAGCTGTACTTTATAATTTGTATATTTTAAAATATCCAATAATTCAGCATTATTTTTCCTATGATTTGAGCAGATTCAATCTAGTTAGTGAGATTTTTCTGAATTTCAGAGTTTACAAATTTTTAAAAACCATATATTTAATTTTACATTCAGGGGGGAATTTTATTCTCTAAAAGAAGTTACACAGGGTTTTGAAAATATTAATAAATGACAACTGCATAAGTATTTAGTAAGGGAAAGCCAAGATGCCTTGGGCTTACTTCTTAGCCTTGGCTGGTATGGTAGATATGGTGATTGATATTAGGTTCTCCACTTTGACTGAGTTTTGGTGCCCAAATATTTGGTCCAACATTATTGTGGATGTCTCTATGTAGGTGTTTTTGGGGATGTGATTAACATTCAAATTATTGGGCTCTGAGTGAAGCAGATCACCCTCTATGTAATATGGATGGGTCTCAGGCAAGCAACTTTAATGGAATAAAGACTGACCTTTTTTGAGCAATAAGGAATTGCCACCTTACGCTATCTACTCTGCAGATCTTAAGTTTATATTGCAGCAGTTGTGTGAGTTAATTCATTAAATCAATCTCAGTATCAAGGATCAAGGTGTGATATGTACATATAACAATTTCCCATGATGAATGTATTTATTATATATCACAAATATATACTAACAAAAAGAGGAACAATCTCAATTTTCTTTCCTCTCTGTCTCTATCTCTACCTCACCCTCAACCCTACCCCTACCCCCATCCCAACCTCTAGCCCAACCCCTATCCCTAGCTCTGCTTTATCTCTATCTCTATCACCTCTATCCTGTTGGTTCTATTTCTCTAGAGAACACTGGTTAATACAATAGGTACTCAGAATATTAACTGGTTAGTAACATACTTAGATCTATGTTTGGCATATTTTAGAAAATGATTTTTTAAAGCTCTCTAAGTGTGATGTGTTGGTCAGCTTTTAGGTTTGAAATAGAATAACACTTACTGTAGTGTATTCATCTCTGTTTTCTATTTGTTGTTTGTGTAGTACCATACTTAGCACAATGGCAATGTAGAACTGACATTTGCAAGAATTTTGTAGAACACTTCGACAAGAGAGGGTACAATAGTCCAATGGCATAAAACCAAAGAGACAATAAACTTATTTTTTGGCAGGATTCTGTACACAGAAATGATTTTAGGCAGTTTCCAAATGTCAGGCTTAAACTAGCACATAGGAAAAGAGAATAGGCTATTGAATTTAAATAAGAGAAAATGTTAAATTTTTATGTGTTTAAGGGAACTTTGAAGTATTTAAACAAGAACAATTGGCCTCCACTGCATAGTTCAGATAATAAAAGAAATGCTGGTTTCTGTGAAATAAAAGATAAAATGTGTAGTATTCATTATATGAAACAATATTTTTTCTTCCAAAAAATGATGTATAGGAAAATATGGAAAATTTGGAAAGAATACAAAATAGGATGGGAATCTCTTTTAAAAATGAGTTCTATTGACACTTTCAACTATTTTTTTAGTGTTCTGTGCCTTTTCTTATCATTTGGTTTTGATATAATTGTATTATATCCAAAATAATTTGTGTTTTTTTAAATTTTTATTTAAAAGAGTATTTATTGACAATTTTTGAAAGTGTGGTCAAATTGTCCAAGAAGAGCTAATTTACCTGGAAAGCGGAATAAAATTAAAAATTTAAAAAGAAATTTCCTACTGGGAGAAGATTTTTTTTTCTTTGTTTCCTGGATGTTGTTAGCTACTCTGAGTGTTTTTGGACTATAAAACCATTGCAATATTTCAGAGGTGAATTTTTCAAGGTAGAGGTCAATTGCCTCACTTTTAGAGCCAGATAGCATGCTGAAATCTCGGCTCTGGTGCTCACCCATGGAAAAACGTTAGGCAAACTTCCTTATCTGTGGAGCGCAGAGGATTATTCAACTTCTTCTCTCATAGGACTATGGCAAGGATAACACAGAAATGTGGAAAAAAAACTGTTCTTAGCACATTATAAGCTCTCAGTCAATGATAAAAATTATTAGCAACAGGAGACTGCTTCCAAAGTCACATCGTGACACTAACTTGTAATGACAATAAGCCCTTAGTTAGTGAGTGCTATGTGTTCAGTTCAGTATAATGGATTTCACTACTATGTCTGTTTATTACAACAATTCTGTGATGTTGGCATTGCCACTGTTACTTTGCAGATGAAGAAACTGAGGTTTGGTGAAGTTTACCTAAAGCCTTCCAGCTGGCAAGTAGGAAGAAAAACCAGGAGGCTTCCAGAACCTCCCTGCAGTGTTTAAAAGAAGTGAAAAGCAGGAGTCTCTTGTCTTACCTGTGTAGGTGTGAGAGTATCTTCAACTGGAGAAGGAAATAATGGGAAAAGGAAAGAGAAGATTTTTTTAAAAAGTTAGCATGGCACACCAGGGGTCTGGGAAGGTACACAAAGAATAGGAGTTATTTTAAAATCACTGTAGCAGCTGCACTGACCCGCTCAGCCCTGCTGCTGTAAGACTAGACTGCGTGAGAGGCAACTTTCTGATTGCTGTGTTCGGCATCTTTTTCTTTTCTTTTCTTTTTTTTTTTCTCTTGTTTTGTTAAAAAAGCAACAGAAAAAAGGAGGAAGTCTGTTCTCCACAAGGAATTACAGAAAAGGATGACACGCATTTTCCTTCTTCAATTTTCTCCTGAGAAATAAGTCATTGTATCCAGGAATGGTAGCCCGAGAACACAAGTCTGTTCTTATGTATGATTATGTCATCTGTGAACGTCTTTTGAAAGGAATACCCAGCGTAATTTATCAAGGAAACAGCTTTCGACGCTATCCTTTTCCCTGGGGTTTATGAAACTTCAGCAGGTGGCATTTCGGTGTTGAGCATGACAGGCTTGTGATATTGCAGCAGCAGCCCGTGGAGGAGCAAGTTGATGTTGCCTCTTTCACAGCTGCAAGGAACGAACATACATCAGGCCTTGTGAATGTCTGGGGTCCTGAGCCAGGTGCTTTAATCTATGTCTAATTTTACACATGCCTAATTTAATTGTCACTGTGTTCATTTATTCATTCAGCTAATATTTATCCAGTGCCCACCGATGAGCAGATATTATGTAAAGTGCTGAGTTTAGAAGATGCATGTATGCGGAAGGTAGACCTACGAGCATGAAATCTGTGTGACCAGTGAACACTGGCTCCCACATCCACTTAAATAGACCATGTTGCAGAGGTGCAGAGTGAGGTGTGGTATGAGAAGCCCCTCGGTGGGAATGCCTTCTCCCTTATGATTTTACAGTTGAGAAACTTGAAGCTTACTGTCATCAAGATGACTGGGCTCATGGATAAGTAATAAGGCCAGGATTCCTCGTCATTTGTACGATTCCACGACATCTCCCAGAGGGTATCCCAGGAATCCATTAAAAGTGCTCTTTTACCGAATTCTGTATTTCTTTTTACTCATATATGTTTGAGATATATAATGAATGAATTTAATGGGGGGAATTGGTCACTGTACACATTTTAATACTTCCCCTTCCTCTCCTCTCCCTGCAGTCTCCTCCCATCCCTAAGTCTTTCTTGCGCTCATCTCACCCCATGTTTGAAATATAACCTTGTTTGTGTGCATTCTGTGCATTTCTCTTTCTAGCTGTCTGCTTCTATTTATCTTTGCGTCTAACCTCTTGTTTAGGGCTGAAGATGCAGCAGGAAGAATTGAAGTAGCAGAAATAACTCTAAGCATAAAGAGAGAAGAATCACTCTTTGCAGAACTGAGCCACTCTTGCCTGCCTGTAAGATTCAGCAGTGGAAAACCTGACTTCTGAAACTCCTTCCACTGAGTTTCATTGTGGGCACCCAGCGACTCAGTGGTGCCAAGTATTTAGTACTCATTTAAGTGTTATGATAAGAGGACAGAGAGCAGGGATTTGCTAACTTTTTCTGAAATGAATTCTGAAATGAACCAGATAGCAATTATATGAGGTGTGATTTGTTACAGTCAAGGACACATCGCTATTAATCCCCCTTGGAATACTACTTTAAATACACTTATCCCATCGCTCATGGTACTTTCCGACGCAGTTCTGGAAGTTCTCTTTCGTGAGTGTCTTTATGAGACGTGATAAAAAATCTGGTGAATATTGCTGTGAACTGGCAAAGGCAAGCTCATAAAAATGTTACAGTGTGTCTTCATCCACCAGATGTGACACCAGGAAGATTCTGGCTCTTCCTCAAAGTCAAAATAGACATGAAATAACATTTTGAAAGGACTCAGGACATTGAAGTAGCCATGACAGAGCAACTAAAGACCCTCATGAGAGAGGACTTCCAAAACTGTTTCAGAAGGTGGCAAGAACAATGGGATCAGTGTGCTCAAAGTGAGCGTGAGTATTTTGAGGGGGATTAGCGGCATTGTGTCCTCTACTGTAGTAAAATTTAAAAATTCATCATAGTGTTTGTCATATGTCATATTAGCCTGTATGGACCCCAGGGTCTTGATTGCAATTACTGTAGCATAAAAATGATCATAGGAAATTCCTAAACAAAGTGGGCATAGCTGTGTATCAATAAAACTATTCATGGACACTGAGTTTCATAAAATTATGTATAATTTTCACAATTAATATTCTTTTGGTCTTTAATAAACCATGTTTGGAAAATGAAAAAGTCATGCTCAATTCATGGGCCATACATGAACAGTGTTGTCAGGCTGGATGGGGCTTATAAGATAGCTTTTCTAGTTTTCCAACTTTTTTTTTTTTTTGAGACAGTCTCACTATGCAGTTCAGGCTGACTTTGAACTTGCTTAGGTAGCCCAGGCTGGCCTCAAACTCACAGTGATACTCCTGCCTCAGCCTCCAGAGTGCCAGGATTTACAGGTGTGTGCCAACACTAGTTTTTCAACTCTTGTGTAAGGAATGTAGCCTGCATTCAAATCCAAGTTCTACGAGTTACTGGCTAGATAACCTTGGTCACTAACTTTGGGCCTCAGTCTCCCCACTGGCCCTTACTTTTATGAATGTGTGTAACTCTTTTCTGCTTCAGGCTCTTGTGATTTGCTCCTGTGAGAGCTTCTCTTGCAATGCTTTCTCCTCTGAAATTTGGGTTATGGGATCTTTTTCATTAATCAGGTCCCCTCTTAAAGTGATCATCCTCTACTTCATTAGTCCTTATCCTGCTACCTTGCTTTATTCCCCTCACAGCATTTATTAAATCTGAGTCCATCTCTGTCATTTATATTTTCACTCATTTATTGTTTAGATGGTCTACTAGAATAAGCTTCATTTAAAAATACTTTTTAAAGTTTTTATTTTTACAAGTACATATTTGCAGTATATACTATTACGGGGATTTGGTACATGTACATAACACATCTTCATTTTTCAAGTCCCCTCTTTGTCCACCTCCCCCTCCCTCCATCTTTTGATTCCTTTCCTGTTTGCAAAATATCTTTCTCCCTGTTTCCTATTATGCATCTTTTATTTTGCTCTTTAATTTACACTTATTCTTGATTTTTCATATAAGGGAAACCAGACAATAGTTAAGCCAGTGTGTCTGATTTACTTCACTTAATATTATGGTCTCAAGGTGCATTTACTTTCTTATAAATGACTCAACTTTATCCTTCTTTATAGCAGGGTAGTACTCCATTGTGTATAAAATACCATGTTTTCCCTATCTATTGATCTGTTGATGGATATATAGACCACTTCTAAGATTTAGCTATTGTGAGTTGTGCTGAAAAGCAGCAAGATTTTTTAAAACCTTATTTATTGTTAGGTGCGCAGAGCCTAGAGTCATGTTTAAGTATATATTAGGTGCTCAATAAATACTTGTTACCAAATAAACTATAAGAAATAAATAAAGTATAAGAAAGGATAATTTTACATTATACAATACAGAATTTTTGTATCATTGGATTTTGGTGAGAACTTAAATTATATATGTGCTTGATGAAAACATAAAAAGTGAATGGTTATATGTGTGTAAACTAATATTAATACACATTTGTAAAGGGAAATTAATAAATGATAAACTCATAAAGTGATATCAAGTCATGCCAATTTTACCAGCGGAATTGTAGCCACAGAATTCGAAAGAAATATAACAATTAGTTTTTGAATGTATTTTGCTTTTGTTCATGTTTCTTTTGCTGCCCATAAAGAATTAGGTTCCAGGAGAGCTTAGGCAAGGTGTTTGAGGACGCTGTGACAAGTATAATCTATCTATGTATCTGTTCACCCATCCATCCTACATAACTAAATTGTGTGTTCTGGGAGGAATGGAGAAGGAGTGCACTAGATTTCTATTGCTATGTAACGAATTACCACACACACAAACAACACTCATCTATTATCCCCCGTTCTTTAGATTAGAAGTTAAGCATGGCACAATGAGTTCTCTGCTCAGGGTCTCACACTCAGGGTTCCTCAGGGTGGCTGCTGTCACTTGCGAGGCTCTGGGAAGAAGCTGCCTCTGAGCTCATTTAGGTTGTTGGTAGAAGAAGCTACATCCTTGTGATATAGGACTGGGGCTCTCATTTTCTGTGGTCAGCTAGAGCTCTCAGCTACTAGAGGCTGCTTACAGTACCTTCACCTTGCAGTCCCTTCTCAAAGACCTGCCCACACTGTGACAGTGGGCAGCAGGGACCCTCAAGATGAATTTCCATCCCACATTGGCATCAGTCTTTTTGCTACCAACTGAAGAAACTTCTGAATCACCCAGATAAATATTAATTGAACCTACCCTGATAATCGTTCTTTAATTGACCTAAAATCAATGGGTTGGTAATTTTAATTGCATTTCCTGGAAAACCTTTTGCCACATAACCTGGTCACAGGAGTGACATCTCATTGTACTCACAGGTTCCACCTACACTTAAGGGGAGGAGCTCATACAAAGATGGGGCTCATGAGTGTCATCTTAGAATTCTGCCCACCACAACATGACAGATGTTCATATAATTCCTGCAATGATGAGCAGTGTCTTCTTTGCTTGGTTTTTAGCTGTGTTTGTCCCCTGATTTTCTGCTAGGTCTTAGAAGTTTTGTGTGTTTTCAAGTTAATATCCATGGCATATAGGTTTAGTGACCATGTAAATATGTTACTGAGAGTCCTCGCTGCAGAAATAATCATTGATTAGAATCTCTGAAGCCATCAGCACCTTCACAGTGACCCAAGCTTCCACAGTTTGTTCCAACCAATGACAGAGTTCAGTCAGTGACTAATGATGAGCTACTTTGGCTTGGTTCAAACCCTCTGCCTGGTTCAAACTTTTTAGAACTGCCATAGCTTGAAACTTCCTTCTTGAATATCCTTTTTTCTTTGACTTGCATGGGGCCCAGTGCTCTACTGCAGTCTGAGGAC
Organism: Cuniculus paca; assembly: GCA_004365215.1. Classification (NCBI taxonomy): domain Eukaryota; kingdom Metazoa; phylum Chordata; class Mammalia; order Rodentia; family Cuniculidae; genus Cuniculus; species Cuniculus paca. The sequence goes on along the minus strand of RJWT010021704.1, from coordinate 994 downwards.
TTTTTTCACCTTCTCAGGTTTCTGCCTCATTTTCTTCATAGGCACTTTTTTCCAATAAATTTCTTGCACATCTAATCTAATCTTGGTATTTTCTTGTTGGGAAACCTGAACCAACACTAGCAATGCCAGGTGTGGTTTGAGAAAACAGATGAGAAACACGGGATCCTGCGACAGCCTCACTCGCTGCCTGGTAAGCAAACAGGATGCTGCTTGAAGTGGATTGGGACATACGCACAGTCCCTTGAACAGTGGCCCAAATTTTAAAGGCATCACTGAAGTGAGCTGGGAGTCCACGTGGTAGAGAGGAACTCCCTTGCACATGTAATAGAGTAGGTATTTGAAAGCCATATGGGGAAAATTGCCTGCAAAGGTAGAGACATTGCTATCAAGTTGAGCTGAAGCAGTACAGTGGAATGAAAAATTGAAGGCTGTCAATGAGCAGTGAATGATAAAATGTGAGAGTCAGAAGACCTCCTTGGCACCTTTCAAAGAAACTTTTGTCTCTTGCATGGGAGGAATGGATAATACTGTGCAGCAGGCTGGCCAAAGTCATTAAGAATGTGCCTGTGTGATGGGTACAGACTCCACTAAGATGTTCCCTTGTTTATCCCTATGCAGACTAGGGGTGATGGCAGGAGAGATAAGCACAGAGAGAAACTTGCAAATCTCCATGGTGTTGATGGGGCCCATAAGCAAAAGATTTCTAGGAAAAGGACTCAATCCTAGAGGCCAGAAAGCCACAATTACTGTAGCCAGGTCTAAAAGGGAGCCAAGGGCTTGACCCTTAGGGATCTGTGGAGAGGTCATTCCAAGACAAAAATAGGTGAGCACCCAGCAAAGAAGCTGCTTAACTTCAACAACAATAACAGTACTACGGCAAACATAGAGATGCAGGAGGCTGGGGGCATTTGCTCAACAAAAAGTGCTAGTCCTTTGCTAAGTTTCAAGATCTGAGTAAACTTTCAGATCAAGAACCCTTTGACCATGGTAAGTA
>RJWT010021703.1:0-17479 GCA_004365215.1 Cuniculus paca | reverse complement strand
AACAAAACAATGAAAGCAATACAGGGTTTCTAAACAAGATAATTGGACATCCTCGATGGCTGCAATTATTTATTTGGTTATCTTTGAAATAGCTGTCCATGCCATCAAGTATAATAAAATCAAATCAGAATAAAATGAAACTAATCAGAACAATGGAGACAATATGAGTTTCAAATCATGATAATAGATTAACAGTGGCCACTTCCTTCCCTTTTTAGATAATTCCTCTCCTTTGATTTTCCCAATATGTATCGTGCATTTTGGATCCCATTAACTCCTTTAGTTTGTTATACTAGGGAGACAACATGAAATTCACCCATGTGACTCTGAACCATTTCATCCATGAGCATGATCACCAGTTGCCTCTACCCACCTACAAGAGCCTTGAGATTATCTTCTTTTATAGCTGAGTAGGTTTCCACCACATAAAATACCATGTCTTTCTTATCCATTCTGCAATTAATGGGCAGGCTACCCCTACTTTTTTTCTGGCTCCCTATCACATAGGGCATTGTTCTCTCTCCTCTGACTTGCAGTCTATGAATTTTCTTTCTAGTTAAATGTGTCTCTTGTATAGAGCATATTGATGGATCCTGTCTCCTGATCCACTATGCTTGTGTTTCTTTCTATTGGTGCATTGAGGCCAACTACCTTAATAGTTATGGCCCTCTTGCACTGTGTTGTCTCTGCCATGCTATTTTCCTGCCATTGGCTCCCTATTTTTCCTCTCCATTCAATCGACTGGCCCTACTTGATGGTCCCCCTCTGCTGTTGTTCCTGAGACTATGGTCCATTTTCTTTCTCTCTACGATGCCCTTTAGTATTCTTTGTAGGGTTGGTTTGGTGGTCATGAATTCCTTGAGTTGTTCTTTGTCATGGAAGTATCTTGTTTCTCCATTAATTTTGAAAGAAATTTTGCAGGGTGCATCAGTCTGGGTTGGAAGTTGTTTTCTTTCAGGACTTGGAATACTTCATTCTAGCCTCTTCTTGACTTGATGGTTTGTGTTGAGAAGTCTGCTATGATTCTGATGGGTTTTCCTTTATAGGTGATCTGTTTCTTTTCTCTAACAGCTTTTAATATTCTATTCTTGAGTTGAATTTCTAGGATCTTGATGATTATATGTCTGGGTGTAGATTTGTTTTGGTTATGGCTAACTGGAGTTCTGTATGCCTCACTTATTTGGATGTTACTTTCTTTTTCCATATTTGGGAAATTCTCGGAAGTTATTTCTGTAAATAAGGTCCTGATGTCATTTATCTTGACCCCTGCTTTTTCACTCACATTTTTAATTCTTAAGTTATGCTTCTTTGAGTTGTCTAGCAGCTGTTGAATTGTTACTTCCTGAGTCCTTGTTATTTTTAAGAGATCTTTCCTTTCGCAATCACAAGCAGCAAACCTGTCTTCAAGGTTTGAAAGTCTGTCTTCAGTTTCTTTCAAGTGATTGTGCCAGCTTTCAATGGAGTTTTTAATTTTCTGGATATCTCTTTGAATCTATTTCATGCACTCTAAATCTCTCTTATATTGTTCTTTCATGGTTTCCCTCATTTTCCTATGCTCCTCTATTTTTTTTATCTGTGTCTTCTTTAGAGATGCTTAGTATTTCTTTTATTATGGTTTTCATTTCTTCTTTTACCTGGGATAGAATTTCTGTTCTAATTTCTCTTATAGCTTCCTGAAGTTGTTTCTTCACTTCAGTTGACAGCACTTCAGACATTTCAGGTATGTGACTCTCCATCTCCTCTGTGTTTACCTCTCACGGACTTGTGCTGCTTGGGTCAGATGCCAGAGATTGCCCTCTCCTTCTTCATCTTGGCATATTCCTGATTTCTTCCACGCACTTGGATAGTGTGGTCCCAGGCACCTGCAGCACTGGCCACAACTTCTCTGAAGCAAGACTGTTCAGCTTTTCTGGCCAGTGCTGGCTACAGACATCTGACAGTAGGCACCTGTGCCTCTGCACTGAGCTGGGTGCTGACCCACCCGGAGTTTGCATGGGAGCAGACTCAACCAGGGCCCGCGAATCTAAGTTGATTAGGAACACATGTGAGGCTGCCTGGAATGCGCACAAGGGCAGAACTCAGTCCAAACAGCTTCTGCTGGTCCGCCCACAACCTGGAGCTGCCAGATGACTGTTTGGTTTTTCTGGCCAGTGCTGGCTATGGGTATTTGATGGTGGGCACCTGTGCCTCAGCCCTGAGCTGGGTACCAGCCCACAAGGCTCCCCAGCATTTGCATGGGAGTGTAACTGGCCAGGGCCTGTGGATCTAAGCTGGTCGGGAATCTATGCGATATAGTCTGGAAAGCGCAGGGGAGCTCGGTCCAAGCAACTTCTGTGGGCCTGCCCACAACCTGGTGCTGCTGGCAGAAGTTGGCAGCAGACCTAGCCCTGGGCGTATCCTGCCCAACTCTAAAATGGCTCCTGGCCAATCACTCTCTCCCATGGGGGAATCGAGTCCCCTGCACTCACCACCAGCCAGTGCAGATCTCCACGTCTGCCACTCTCTTTCACCCCTGTGCCTCTCCGCAGAGACCTCTGGGGTCGACCGTTGACTGCGACCCCAACCGTGACTGTGAACACAACTGCAACCACGACCGCAACCACGCATCTCCAGGCTCAATAGCTCTTCTCACAGGGTGAGTCTGGCTCCAGGCTAAGGTGCTGCCAGCCACCACCTTCTTCTTCATTTAAATTCTTCTTTTTATTCTCTCTGTGGGCTTCAAGTCATATTTTAGATTCTTCCTTGGTTCAGGGGACCCACTTCCTTCCTCCTTGTCTTCTCCATGATGTTGTATTCCAGCATCTGAACTGTTTCTCTCAGAGAGTCTGTTTACTCTGCTGCTTACTGTTCCGCCATCTTTGATGTTCTCCCAGAATATCTCAGCTGTCCTGGATGAGTGGTTGAGCTTCCAGTTTTTCTTGTGCGATGGTAATGGACTCCAAGCAGTGCAGCTCCTTGAGCAAGCAACTGTGCTCGGTCTGATTTACAACGTCTTAAGGTTAGTCAGAAAGGAAGCTCCAGTAAAGTTTCAACCTGAAAAAAGGAAACAGGTGAAATTGGTTGCTGAAAAGACAACCAAGAAAAAGTCAAATATTAAAGAAGAAGACAACAGAAAAGATGGCCTGAGGACATCACAAGAACCAGCAGAACTCCAGTCTTTGCATCCTCAGAATTGCAAAGGTGAAAGATTTTGCTTTTAGAAGAGAGCCCCAGAGCACAATGGTGCAGCATGGCCACAGCCGAAGGAACTTATTCCGTGGGATTGGGTTCAGAGTGATCAGCAATCCAGGCACTCTACCATGACAGCCAAGACAAAAGGAAGCTTTGCTATTGCTTCAGCTGGCAGGAGACTGTGGTGTCATCCATGTGGTGCTAGTTTTGGGTGCATGCAAATTGCAAGAGTTGTGGGGTTAGGAAGGCGTCCACTCAAATTTCAGAAGAAGGCATGGGAGGCCAGACAGTGTGCCTCTGAGCAGGCATTATTGAAATCTATGAGTGTGAAGCTAAAGGTGCAGTGGAGATCCAAGAAGTTTGGAGAAACCAGGAATGTGGATTGTTTGAAGAAAACTTCAAGAAGGGAGCAAAACAGGCCCAAGAGTGAAACCATCAGCGCTACAACTACCAGCAGTGCTGTAGAGGTGGAATCACCCAAGCACTTTGGAGTTCACATCTTGCCACAAATTGCCTTGGATTCTAGGCATGTTGATATAGGGGAAATAATATGTAACTCCTAACCTGCTAAGTCTCAGATATGCCCAGTTCATGCTCCCCAAAACTGAAGGATGAATTCTTAGGAACAATGGAAGTTGAGTAGGAAATACTTATTAAGAGAGATAGCTCCTGAGAGATGGGAGGGGACCCAAAAGTGTGTTACAAATGAGCCTACTTCTCAAAGAAAGTTTTACAGAGCAAAATCATGAGCAGAGTACAATGTGGGTCAAAACTATGATCAGTCAATACAATTGCAAGTATAGTTGCTTAGGTTATATTGATCCAGTAGGGAAGCAGGTCACAATAGCAAGTGCACACAGGAAGAACAAAGACCTTCTTTAGGAAGGGATGAATTAGAAGATCCTACTCACTCATCTGGGTGACTGATGTTGATCTAGACTTTATTGGACCAGGTGAGTATAATCTCCAATTTATTGCTTATCTCTTGGGGAGACATGTAGGCCTGGTCATTCCATCTTTATCTTGAGGACCTTCAACAGATGTGCCTCAAGCCACAGTGTAATGTGTTCTCATCCTATGCACTGACTTCCTCAAAGGTCTAGCATCCAACTGTCTGTAATATTTCTTTCTAACTTAGTTGTCTATCATACTGGAACTAATTAACATTAATTAGGAATTAACATTTGCCCTGCTGGAGAATTAATTAGGAATTAATGTTTGCTTTGTTCCCTTTCCTTTCTATCCCCTTATTTGTGCCTTTTGGAATGAAAATGTCTATCTTGTACCTTTGGATGTTGGAAGTGTTTTTTTTTTATTTTTTTATTTTAAAGAGAACAGAACAAAACAAAACAAAACAGAACAAAACAAAGCAAAAGAAAACAGAGTAGAGTCAAACATAATATAGCATTTCAAAACAGAACACTGCAAGCTACACAGGTTGGAAGTGTTTTAACTTCCTTTTTATTTGTACAGGGGTTCACAGCTAAGAGTTTGTCTTTAATCTCTCAGAGGAGATTTTGGACTTGGACTTTTCGGCAATGCTGAAACTGTTAGAACTTTGGCAATTCTTGCAGATGGATTAAATGCCTTTGGCATAAAGGGATGTGCATGAGTCTTGGGGGGGGCCTAGGGCAGAATTTTATGGCCTATGTTTAGATGACCACCCCAAAGCCTCATATGGTAATAGGCTTTTGCAGAGGTGACTGGATCTAGAGTATGTGATTAATTCATGGTGCAATGCTAAGATTAAGGATGTGAATGCTATCTGACCTAAGGGCAGGTTGCTTGGATACAGTATAAGGGACAGAAAAAGGCTTGCTGCTAGTCATTTGTAGTTCATTGCTTGCTTTTGCTGCCTCTGCTCACCATGAACTGGTTTCTTCTCTGCAATGCTCCTCTGTCATGCCACCCTGCCTTGGAGCAGCCAGCTATGAACTGAAACCTCCACAAATGGTAAGCTAAATAAACCTTTCCTCCTCTAACCTTGGGTGTTGGGTAATTTTGTCTCAGCAACAAGAAAAGTAAATAAGAAAAGAAGTTTCACCCAAAGATATGCAGATGAAGGGAGTGGAATATAAAAAGAATTAAAAATGTGTGATATATACATACCGACTCCCCACAATAACTATAATCATTTTGTACTCCAAACATATACTAATAAAAATAAAGACTTTTTTAAAAGATATGCAGATCAGGATTCAGTCAATGATTTAAAGAATCTCCTCTCCAAATCTCACTCTGTACATTTCTCTCATTTGTAGTTTTCTGCTCCACAAATCTTGCCTTGTGTATCCAAACTCTAGTCTCTTTTTCCTCAACTCATTGAGATGACGGGGCTCTGTTTGGGTTCCTTTCTGTGCTGTACCCTAAAAATCACCTCTAGAGAGTCATCCAGGGTGAGGTGTACTTGACATGTTTCTCTCAGGGATCACAGTCCTTCGCTGCTGCTTGTTATACAGTGTCTGAAAAATTGTTTCACATATTTTGTCTTTTGTTCTCTCTCTCTTTTTGTGGGTGTTTATGGTAAGAGGCAGTTCTCACAGCAGCCCCTCAAGCCATTAAAAATCCACTATGCTCTTTCATAATTTTGGGGATTATTAATATTATTGGGAATTTATATCTTTGTATGATTTTAAGGTCATTTTCTCCTATTGCAAAACCCTGTTCCATAAAATTATAAGTGATACATAAACTTACATTTTTTTGAAAATTGATTTTATGTTACTTTGCCTCCTTAGCCAAGAACATACTTTGCTATTTGTCTTTCTGAGTGGCTTTATATCCCTCAGTAATCACTTATAAATCTTTTCCCACATTATATGGATTTCTGTTTAATTTCTTCCTAAGATTTTCTATCTGTATCTCAATCATTACTGCATATATAGAAAAAAACATTAATTTTAAACTTATTTTGAATACAGATGTGTTACCACATTTCTTTGTTAATTCTGGTATTGAGAGCTGGTGACTATACGGTTTTCTAGAAAAATGACATAACTATAAGTAGAATGCAAGTTTTAGCTTTTCCATTATAGTATTTATACTTATTGTTTTTTATTTCTTTCATAGAACATCCAAAGCAAGGGTATTATGACAATGACTGTCCACACCTTAATATTTCACCATTTAAAATGGTGTCTATTATTAAATATTGTTAAATAATCTTTACCATATTTAAATAATTTCCCTTTTATTTATTTTACACAAGTTTAATTTATAATGACCACTAAGTTACGTTAAATGACTTTTCAAGGTTTTAAAAATACACAACCATTTATTACCTTTTAATTTGTTGATATCATTAATTACTTAGGTAAATTTTCTAGTAATAAAGCCTATTTAGCTTGAGTGTATTTTCTGACACACTGCAAAGTTTTATTTGCTGGTATTTTGGGCTATTCATAAATGATACTGGAATGTATATTTTTTCCCCTGGTCCCATATCAGGTTCCAGTGTTCAATAAAATGGTTTAATTAAATACATTGGAGAATTTTCCAAAACTGTTTTTTATAGTCTGAAGGGTTTTCAGGCCAGCAATTTTCGAAGTGTGGTCCATTTGGGGATTGGTGAGGTTGAAGCCATTTTTACAAAACAACCAGACACGATTTTCCCTCTTCACTGTGGTGACAGTTGCACGGAAGATGCAAAAACGGTACTAACTTTGCTGATGCGTTAGCATGACTTAAGCCGCTGGGCCTCAACTCCACCAGCAGTCACATACCTCGCTGCCATGTGCTCATGCGGGTGGAGGGGCCCATATCACTTTAAAAATATTCTCAAAAAGCAGTGAAGTATATTAACTTTATTCAATCTTGGCACTTGAGTAGGCGCCTTTTTAACATTCTGTATTAGGAAACAGGAAGTGCTGCATGCTGAAGTGACGGTTAGCTTAGGAAAAGGCTGGGCTTGGTTGGATTGCAAGCTGAATGAGCTTTTCCTTTTCATGGACTACTACCTTTGCTGGGAACAATAACAGACAACCTACTGCTCTTCACATGTGGGTATTTGGAAATGAACGAAGTAAGCCTGCCACTTAAGGAAAGCATCTGACAATATTTGTTATTAGTGATAAAATTTGAGCTTTCAGTAAAAATGAGCATGTTGGAAAACTGAGTCTGCTACCAAAGATCGATGTCTCCCCACTCACTGAAAAACTTCTCGGGTGAGACGTGGGAGTGCCATTAATGTGCAGGACTTTAGAATACTGTATAAGAAAATATGTCAACATTTGTTTTTTGTTTTTTGGGGGGTAGCAGGAATCGAACTCAGGATCTCACACTTGCCAGGCAGGTTCTGTGCTACTGAGGTAAATTCCCAACCCCAAATTATGTCAACATTTGCAAGATCTGCATAAACCAACAAATGAATGTTTTCCAAATGGCTAATGTGTGATGTCACAAAATCATGCAAGAGTTCAAGATAGACCAGTGAATATTTACTGTAATAGAGTATGAAAAGTTCATCAGTTTTTGAAAAACGAATTCTATTTAAGTTTGAGCACAGCCACAATTATCTAATTCAGATAGTTTTTCCTTTCTCAACTACATATTTCTGTGAGGCTTGATTTTCTTCATGTACTTCAAATGAAATAAGATAACTGCAAACAGTTGAATACATAAGTAAGTATGAGAATCTAGTGTTCCTTTTGTAAACTAGACTTTAAGCCAGGAGCAGTGGTACACACCTGTAATCCTGGCACTCAGGAGGCTGAAGCAGGAGGGTTGCTGTGAGTTTGAGGCCATCATGGGCTACATAGTGAGTTCAAGACTGGTCTGGAGTACATTATAACACCCTGTCTCAAAGCAAACAACAAAAAATAATAAGCTAGATATTAAACTTTCAACAATGAAAACCATGCTGCTTTTCTCACTAATGTAGTTATTTTTCATATAAACATGTTGGTTTTATTAATATATAATATTATTGTAATATTTTAAAATTGATAATTGATAATTTAAAAAATTTCTGCTTTAATTTCTAGTATGGTAAATACTGATAGCAATAGCTCACATAAACAAAGCTTTTTTTTTTTTAAACAAAGCTTTTTTAAGGTCCTTCAGAATTCTTAAGAATGGAAAGTGATTTTATAGGTCCAGAAAGTATGAGAACAACTGACTAAAGATTATATAGTTCACAATAATGACATCTGGGTCCAGTACATTTTTAATTGGGTTATCTACAATCATTTTTATTTCCCTCTGTTGCAACTGCTTTTTTAGGTTTTCTGCTTTTTCTTTAGTCAATTTTGGTCACCCATTTCTTCTAGGTTTTCAAGTTTATTGCCAACTGAGTTGCAAGGAAACAATTCTTGAGTTTCTTTCAGTCCTTTCAGTGTCATTGGGTTTTTGTCCTTTTTTATTCCTAATCTTGAATATTTTCATAATTTTTTTCTCCCGACCCCTCTTTATTTCATTTATTTCAAATATGCCACTAATAGGACCTTACAGAAGCTCTGGGGAGCAGAGGAGTGGATACAACAGCAGACAGAGCAGTCCAGGGAGCACTACGGAGCCGCACTGCCGCACACGGACTGTCCCCTCATCCGGGTACTGTGAGTGCTCGGGAGGAAGCACGGCCCTGTGGGTTGTCAGCTGGGGTCTCGACTTGGGCGTCCCAGGGGCGATATTTGTTATTCACCCATATCCAAGATCTGCTTCCCAACTTTTAGCATTCTTAAAGACAACTCTGCTTCTGTTACTAGACCAGGCTGTGGGATAATTCTCGCTAGCCGTATCTATCAAAGCCATTGATCTGGAAGCTAGCATGTCAGTTTATTAGTTCCCGCCCAAGGGCATCAGAGCACTGTTGGTCAGAGCTCTCCTTTGGTGTGCGTTCAAGTGGGTGTGATTTTTGTAGTGAGCACACCTGGGGATGCGTCTGCAAGCAGATGAATAAGGCGAGATTTAGAGTGCAAACGAGTTAACTGAGACCTGCGGTCCTCTGGGGGAGCTCTGATGGGGTCGTAACTTTGGCAGGGGGAGATCCCTATAGGCTGCACCTGTGCCCCGTGAGCATCGTGACTACGTGCCTTCGGCGGTCCTTTGAGCGTTAAATTTGACAGTCAGCTTGATTGGATTGGAATTTAGTAAAGCACATTTCTGGGTGTGTCTGTGAGGGTGTTTCCAGGGGCGATTGGCACGTGCGACCGCAGATTGATGGGAGAGACCTACCATGAATGTGGGTGGCACCATCCAAGAGTGAGGTTCAGATGAAACAAAAGCAGAAAAAAGTAGAAACCCCTGGACCATGCTGTCTTCCTCTCTCCTTCTGTTCCCGGGATTTCCGGAGGCCAGGATCCTTCCTCTGCCATCACCTCCTACCATGACATTTCTGCCTCATCAAGGCCTGGGAGCATTGAGCCAAGGCAACATGAACTGGAACTGTGAGGCAAGATAACGCTTTCTTCCCTTAAGCTGATTTTCTCAGGCATTTTGTTACAGCAATGCAAAGCTAACAAAACCGCTCTTCTCTGTAATGGAGAACAGTACGCTGGCCTGATGGAGAGTACCTGGGCACAATGCCATGGTATTTCCAACAAACGCAATGGTTGTAAGATGCATCCTGAGCTTAGAAACATTAAGATGTTAAAAAGAAAAGATACACCTGTAAAAATGATTCAATTGTGTCTTTTTTGAACAACAATGCACACCATACTCCAGAAAGAATCAGAGTAGAGAACCAGAAATCCATGGCCTTCCAGAAGTCCTTTTTCATTGTCTACCATTCATGTCTCTTCTTACAAACCTGCCTTCCTTTCCTTTGCGGATGTTCCAACTTTCTTTGGTAAACAGCTGTCTAGTAACCACCCAGTACAGGAGGTGGACAATGATCAGTGCTGTCCTGGTAAATGTTGATAAACTTGCTCTGTGGGAAAAAAGTTGGAATATATATGCACATAAATTTTACTGATATAAAGGACATGGAGGGCACACTTTACAAATAATAACAAGCTATACAGTACTTTTTATTATAAATCCCTTGTATCCAATTGATTCTCACAGAATGCTTTCATTGATTTTTGTAGAATTCTTATGTCCTGAGCCAATTTATGATTATAACTGATGAAAAAGTCCTGCTTTGACATGAATTTTAGCTGACATTTTTGCTTAAACTAATGGATAAGACAAAAGTGAAATAATAAAGATGCGGGTCAGAACTTCACTTATTTGTCAATTATGTGAGTTTGAATTGATTCAGATGATAGTTTTTAAATTATGGAAGAATGTTACTTCAAGTTTTTGTCCTATTCATGGAGTTATAGCTACAGATACCATACTTTTCAACTTAATTTGTATTGATGGTTCTTGATTGGAGAGATTTTGCTTCTCAGGGAGCATTAAGCAATGTCTGGAGATGTGTTTGGCGGTCACAACTGGGAAATGATTGCCACCAATCCAGTGAGTGGAGGTCAGAGACCCCCCTCCTTCAATAAAGATGTATCTTGTCTACGAGTGAGAAAATTTGATCTGTACTATTAAATTTTTCTCCACAAATATTTACATTTTAGACCATCAACAAAATGTTTGGTCAAGTCTCATAGTGTTTGCCAATTTCTGTGGTGTAAATATTCTCACAATGGTGATATGTCTGCAAGCACTGTGAGTTTCTTATGCCCTTCAGGCTCCAGGACTTACACAAATGTCCCCTCCCTTGCCCCACACAGTTTGCAAGTTTTTGGATTGAATTACTGCCAGCTCTGCTGGACTCCAGCTTGCATGTAGTGGACTGTAAGATTTCCAGGCTTCCATATCATGTGAGCCAATTCCCGTAGAAAACTCCTTCAGTATACCACCTCATCCCAGCTTCTGAGAATTAGGTTCACCATCTTTTTATGACAATACAAAAGTGACTCACTTTCAGTAGAGGCCAAATTTGGAATTTGGAATTTTGGTCTTTCCCCCAGGCCAGGCATTTGTGGAAAGATACTCTCTTGAGGCGCCAGGCCACAGTAGCTCCCAGTCAGCCGCTGAACACATGGGGAAATAACTGGTTCTCTACAGCATGCTGTGCTGCTGAGCTAGGGTGTTAGTTAAGCATTAAATGCATTTTCAACTTACAATACTTCGAATTTATGGTGGGTTTATGAGACACAGCCTCATTGTACACTGAGGATCATCTGTGTCTTTATACATAGCCCGGTGGTCCTGTTTCTTTGTGGAGGAACACTGACTGGTCACTGTCGCTATCTCAAACCATCAGTAGCACATTATTACATAGCATTTGCACCACTAAAACACAACAGTCATAAAGAAGCCCAAGAGCATAAATAATAGTAAAATAACAAGCGATAGGTTCTGTAGGCAGCAGCGGAAGCTGGAAATTGATCACACGTGTAGTGGGGAAGCAAGCCCCGTCGGCGAACAAAGAGAGCCCGAGCCAAGCCACCTGAGCAAGCTGCTTCAGTCCAGAGAACACCCAGCCCCAAGACAATCCCAGCAATGGGTGGCTAGGCAAAGGGGGTGTCACGTGACACCCACCTGCCAAATGTATAAATAAACGCCTCACTGTGGTTGACTGTTTCCTTCCCACCAGGAAAGAGGGCTCCACCTAATCCCAACTTTCTGTGTCTTGTCTTTATGTCTTCACCTCCTCACTGCCCTCCACAGTCCTTATCCTGGAAGCTCAAGAGTCGTGTGGGTCATGACAAGGTTCTATGGACTTCCCACTTTTACTCTTATGTTTAATAATTACTTTTTTTTTTTTGGTACTGGGACTTGAACTCATGACCTTGCGCTTGCCAGGCAGGCTCTGGGCCACCCCAGCTCTTCATAATGACTTTGTTTAACAATTGGGTCACAAAATTCTTGAGAACTTAACTCTTGTGGGTCAGTATGGACCAGGCTGACTGTGGGGCCCCTGCACTAGCTATTTGCTGTTCTCAAATTCACATTCTATCTCCTGCACCTCGGAAAGATTGACTGAATTCCAATTTCAGTTTCCTAGAGAAGGGATTCTGTCCTTGGTCAGATCAGGCGTCTGCCCTGGGTCAAGCTGTACACAGCAACCACGTGAATGTGGCTGGATCCCAAGGGAAATGCCACTTCCCATTCGGAGAGCCCCAGCACCTGTGCACCATGAGCGGAAGGGCACCTGTGCGACGCCCAGGACATGCTGCAGACACCTGACACCTGCTTCCCGCTGCCCGTCGTTCAGGACTCCGCGAGACTGCATTTCTGGCTTGTCCGATTTCTCTTTGGAGACATTTTACAAAATAATAGATCAGTGGCTATTCAGTGTGGTTCCTGGATCAATAGCATCTGCCTCACTTAGAAATTTATTTCAAAAGGCAATCCTCGGACCATCCCAAATCTGTTGAGTGAGAAATTCTGGGGATGGAGACCAGAAGTCTATTTCAAAAGGTCCTTTAGATTGCTGTGAGATCAAGAACCATCATATTAAATAGATGGCACATCTTTTCTCTTTTAAAAAAGTGTATTTTATCCTTTAGAATAGCAGCAAAACAAATCCAGGTTGTCCTGACTAAATTGGGCATTTCCCTCCAGTCTCCAGAAAATGACAAATAATTTCTTAGGATGCATGACTCCTACAAAAGGATAACCTCATCAATTGCATATTGATTTTTTACTATTTCTTCCTTTAGAAGGTGGCAGTTTTTAATTTCCATGAATATTATAGCCTCTATATACACCATAAATCATATACATCTAACAAAATTTAACTTTTCAGGATATTATTTTTGATTGCCAAGCTTGCCGATAACCTTCTTACAGGAAGGTACTATATTTTTGTATTTGGTTTAGGCCACAGAATGTAATGTAGGACAGAACTCATGTAAGATATTGAAATATTGGACTGCATAATCATGAAAATATAAAAAATTATTTTTTCTAAACCTTTATTTTACAGGCATTTTTAAAAAATTATCAAATAAAAACTTCCAAAATGGGCTAAAAACCTATAAAGATTTCAATAATAATTAAATATAACAGAAAATTACCAATATCTGAATTTATTACAAATTGTGGGATTTATACTAAATTCTGGCAAAGATCGTAAGGATCACCAATGGGGTTTTCTGCTTAGATAACAAGTTTTGGCATGTTTCCTTCTAATAATTTTTCTATTTTTCTATGGTTTCGTTGTAAAACTGAGACGATATATTATATTTACAGTTCCATTATTCTACTTTTAAACTAAATATTATGTCATGAGCATTCTAATACCACTGAACATTTTTTGAAGTATGGTTTTTAGTGGTTCCATCTTATTCAGTTGTATGAATGAACTGAAATTTACTTAACCATTCTCCTATTTAGGACTTGTAGGTTACACCCAATACTTCACTTTTTAAATAACAATGTGATGAAAGAAAATGCATATTTTAAACATAAATGTAGCCTTTTCCAGGTAAGACTGATCAGTGCGTTAGAGTTTCTCAATCCTCTTGGTTCTCTTTCTTCTCCCTTCTGGTATGAGGCTTGCTCATCAATTTGCACCTTCAGGTCTTCATCTGTATCTCTCTTTGATCTCAGGTCTTAATTAGGATTAGTGCACATGGTCACATAAACACCGAAATCAATGCAACTGTGAGATTTAAAAGGAACTAGTACCTTTTCTGATAGTTTTCCATCTGGCCATGTACTCCTTTATGCTCTCTAAACTTCCTTATCTGTGCCAAAGCTTCAGGATTTTGTTCTACACTCTCTAATTCCTAAATCAGGAAAATGATAGTAAATTGCTAATTGCTTATTGAATGATAAGTGATCCAGGAAGTAGGAGATCAACACAAGAATGTTACCAGATTAAATCAAGGACCTTTTCCTTGTAAAATATGTGAGGCTTTCAAAAGCTCTAAAAATCAGCCAAGTGTTTTAGGTCAGAGAATGAGTTAACCGCCTGTATTATTTATTTCGGGCAATAGTCAGATATCTTTTAGATAAAATAGGACACATAACAAAATATTCTAAGCCAAAATGAGCAACCATTTTTATTTTAATAAATCATCTTACCTGTTATCAATTGACTAAAGTGAATGGTATTTCTTCCCTTTCCTGATGGAAAAGAGTAATATAACAAATACTCTGTTATGACAACTAAAACTTTCAAGAAATGCTTCCAAGACATGAAACCAAGAATAAATGTATTCTAAATGGTTTTTGGGTTTAAAAGCATGCTTGCCAAGCATGATAGAACTGTAGCACTAGCACACAGGAGAATGATACAGGAGGATTACTTGAGACCAGGAATTTGAAACCTGCTTGGGAAACATAGGGAGACTCTCTTAAAATCAAACCAAATCTCTGACATGATTTTTTTTTCTTTTTTTTTCTCCAATGCAGTTTTTCTTCTTGGGTTGGGTTTTTTTTTTTTTTAAGAATTTCTGATTACATGTCATTGAATATCTTGATGACTACAGGAAAGTTGATCTTGATTACTTTGAGGTAACTGTTGAATTATTACTAAGATACGTAAGCAATCTAGAACAGAGAAAGCGGAGGCAGAGTTACTTGGAAATGCCTTAAATGGATGTAGTTGTTTAAGTTTACAGGACATTTGACAGGCTAGCTGTGAATACTGCCTTTTACTCTATACCTACATGCTAGTATTATCATTCAGGTTTTTCTCAGCCTGGTACGTTAATTTTGACAAGTAACTTGAGGGGAACTCTGATGCAAACTTCTAGTATAGTAAAGATCTTGTCTTAATTAACATAAGTAAAGTGTCCTACTAGGTGGCGTTTGGACCCACCAAGCAGACACAAAATGGTACAATAACGATTGAAAAATGCAGCACACGACCTCCACACTGAAGACTCGGCTTTCAGTCCTCATTCATTTGTACCTCTCTACCAGGGGACACTACAGCTGCGCTTTCGGAGGGCGCTACCAGGGGGCGCACATCCGCAGCCGCGTCGCCAACAACCGTATCCGGGGCGCTCTCTCTTCTCCTCTCGCTGCCCTTGGCTTCCGCCGGAAGCGCCGCCTTGTTTGTGTCTGGCCTCGGTTGTGTGGGTTTGTGGGCTGGGGCTGCTGCGGGGCCGGGGTGGTCACGCTTCCGCGGAGCCGGTAACGCGGCTGGAGCCGAGCCTGGCCAGCGAGATGGACGTTCTGAAGTCCGAGATCCTCCGGAAGCGGCAGCTGGTGGAGGACAGGAACCTGCTGGTGGTGAGGGCTCTGTGGCCGGGGTCTTTCTTCGTGGCCTTGGGACGAGGGTGCTGCCGGGGCTGGGGCCGGGGCCGGGGCCAGGGCCAGGGCCGCGGTGGGGGCCGAGGTCGAGGCCGGGGCTGGGAGCGGGGCTGGGAGCGGGGCTGGGAGCGGGCCTGGCCCTGCCCCGGCCCTGCCCCGGGAGCCCCCTAGGTCCGCCGGGCGCCTGTCTCGGGCGCCTGGGGCCGGGGCGTGGGGCTCACAGGGCTCCGCCGCTTCCCCGTCGTCCCCCGAGCACGCTGACCTGGACGGGCGGTCTCGGAACTCCTAGGAGTTCTTTCCGAGAGCACGACTGGCTCTTTGTATTCTGGTTCCCCTTTCCCTTACAGAGTTTATAGGTCTGCCCTGCGTGCGCGGGAGGGTGAGGTTTTCGGAGAGGTACTAAAAAGAGGGCAAAGGGAACCGTGATACGAGGACTTCGACATCCACTGCCCTACTGCGTAACAGTCACTTAGGCCCCCAGTTCATAAGGCTGTTGGTCCCGGGACCCTTTTATGTTCTTAAAAGTTATTAAGGAGCCTAAAGGAATTTTATGTGTTACATCTATTAGCATTTACCTATGAGAAATTAAACTGAGAAACTAAAAATATTTATATATTCGCCGATTATCTGAGAAGTGATTGCTTCAAAGAGTTACGCACATCTCTCAATGGTAGACTTGTTTCATTACACAATATTTTAAAAATATTATTTAAGCCTGGCGTGGTGGCTCATGCCTGTAATCACAGCACGCAGGAGGCTGAGACAGGCGGATCGTTGTGAGTTCGAGACCAGCCTGGGCTACAGAGTGAGTTCAAAGCCAGCCTGAACGGCATAGTGAGACCCTGTCTCAAAAACACCAGTGCCGGGGATCTAGCTCAGCGGCCTAAGCGCCTGCCTGGCAAGCGCAAGGTCGTGAGTTCAATCCCCGGTGCCGCAAAAAAAAAGAAAAAAGAAAAATTATTTAATAGCCGCTGATTTCGTGCAGTTTCTGTAAACACTCTTTAAGCACTAGGAAATCTGAACGCATGGTGGCAAATCTGAGTTCTCCAGAGCTGGAGAACTCATAGGCAACATTTTTTTTTCATAGGCAACAAATACTGTCAATTGTTGCCCTGAAGTACTAGGACCACTGTGTTCAGTTTTGGAAACTTCATCTGACAGGTGTTCAAGTCTGAGTGTTGTTTATCAGTGTTCGTTTATGACAAAATGGTACTCCTTTAGGAAGCAGCGTCAGGTCGACTGTGCAATAGCTTTCCTCCAGACAGCCATCATACTTTGGTATCAATAAAAAATGCTTTATATGCATCGCTCTTTTGTCACATAGGATGTTAGATATAGTCAAAGATTGAGACTTAGTAAAATTGGTAATTTTATTATAGGTTGAGGACCCCTGGTCCAAAAATCTAAAATTTGAAATGCTCCAAAATCCAAAAGTTTTTGAGTGCGTCAGCATGACGCCAGAAGTAGAAAAGTCACACCGAATCTCAGCTGGATTTTCCAAACATTAGAACACTAAAAATTCGGCATAAAATTAATCTTCAAGTTCTGTGCGTAAAGGGTGCTGAGCTATATTTGAGTTTTGTGTGTGAAGTTGGATACCAGCCCCCAGATACCTCCTTTTGTATATGTAGATATTCCAGAATAAAAAACCCCCTGAAATTCAGAGCATTTCTGTCCCAAGAATTTTGTATAAGGAATGCTCAACCTGTACTTCATCAAGCAAATTATTAAGTGACAGATACAATGACAGTTTAGTACCATTGTCTTGATTCTTGCTAAGGCTTTGCATATTGATCCCGTCCCTTTTTGCAAATGTCAACAAAATAAATAGGCAGATAATACAGTACCTTAGTACTGAAACTAGTTTTGATCTCATGGGTCCTCTGAAGAGGTCTTAAAGGACTCATAGAAATCTGTGGACCACACATTGATAATATACAACTTAGACTTTTGCATGTGGTATATTATTGGTGTATATGATGTAAATTAGAGTTGTTAAATTGTTGGATGGCAAATTTCATGATTGTTGCAACTTTAAAAACAACTAGGAAAGAGCTATTAAATAGAATGTTATTTAGCTGGTAAAATGCTTGTGGAGGATCTTGCCAATATTTTTAACTTAATGCTTTTATTTCTATCTTAGAAACTTTTTTCTTTGGAT
>RJWT010021702.1:0-17470 GCA_004365215.1 Cuniculus paca | reverse complement strand
TATTTCTTAGCACCACCTGGTTGCTATGTATACAAAGGCGGCTGCATTCTTTGGCTCAGACCCAGATGGAAGCAACAGCAGCCTCTGGAGAGTTGAGAAGAAAGCGGCAGCCCGAGGAGCAGCTGAATCTGTTTGGCCCTCTGCTTGGGGCTGCTTCCTGTCTCTGAGGGAATGCTGTGTGTTTCTGCTGGTGGTGCATTTTGGCTTCCCACATAGAAAGAGAAAGTAGAAGATAGTACACGTGTACAGAAAGAAAAACAGAGTATAAATATCAGTGTACCTGCTCCTCTGGATTTGGCCATGACGTGAGTTCAGGTTAAATACCAGCAGAGTGCCAGGCAAAGCATAATGAGTTGGTCACCAGTTAGTGTAGACCTGATGATTTCTGCTAATAAGACCAAATTAAGTCTGGTTCACCCAAAATGCCTTTGAGCGCCCTAAAATAAGATATTTGAGAATTAGAATAAATAATATAGATTATAATGGAAGTTGACATAAGAAACAACCATGAAAAAAAGAAAACTCCCCGTAATTCCTACATGAGAGACGACTGTCATTATCATTTGAATATTTATAAAATCTAGCTGTGTGTCCCTTGCCTTTATTTGTACTAGGTGTTTTCTCACATTTCTCTCTGTGTTGTGCTTTATTCATATTATCCCTCTGTAATAGTTCACCTTTGGCGGATGGTGCTAAAAGGTTCACAGGACATGCACGAGATACATGATGTCTGGTTTCGTGTTTTGTATTTACTTGGTGATACACAGGGTTAAGATGGAGCCGAGGGGCTGGACATGCTGCCCACACCAGGCCTGTTCTAGAGACCCTAAACTTAGCTCAACTGTCACATGATGAGTGTCATGGAGCAGACGAGGCCTGCACTGTGGGTTGGAAAGGCTCAGGCAGTGGGAGACCCCATGTTCTGACAAGACAGGCTGAGAGCCCTGCTTTAGGGTCAGTGCTGTGGATGATTCCAAATGCAGCGAGTTGCTTAACTGAGGCTTGTGGTCACTGTCTTCCATTTCCTTCACCTTCCCTACCTAGCTCCTTCAAGGGAGGTGACAGTGCTGTATCCTAAAGGGCCAGGCTGGTGATATGCGATACATTTCCCAATATTTAAGGATGCCTTTCCTTCCACTTGAGATTTTTGGACTGAACAGGATTCTCCGATGAGCTGAGGTCTCCTTCGGGTCATTGAGTCTCACCCAAAGTTGACAGAGTTGATGTGCAGAGGTCTCTAGCTTTTCTATCGTGGAAGGCTTCCTCTTGGGAAGGCTCAGGCATTCGTCCTACACTGGAGCTCTAGAGAAGGGTCAGGCATAACATCGTATGACGGTGTGGTATTCTTCATGATAATATTAAGATTGACAGGCTCCAAAATGAGTTTACAACAAATAGGTTCTTGTGATTTCTAAGAGACTGCATCTGTGTGCTTTTGAACCGGAAGTAAAGAAGAGCCCTAAACAGAAAACAGTAATGTAGGCCTAGTTTCTGTATTATCTCTATCAGTTACGGCATGCTGTATTCTTTACCACACATGCTGCGTGTGATTAGATGTCTACATTCCTGTTATCTGTGGCTTTTGTGTAGCACTTTTCTTTAGCCATGCCATTGACCTTCTGGATACATTAAAGTGGGACCCAAGCTCGTTATTAGATAATGATGGCCTTAAGACTGAGTGCCATTTTCCTAATGTTCCAATGATGTGGTTGCTACAGAGAGGACATGATAAAAAAAGCCCCACACTATGTAATTATATCAGAATAACTAGTCTCCACTTTCGGGACTGTCTTCTCTCAAGGAGATTTCATGCTATGTCAAAATACACAGAAGAGGCCTCACTGAGCACTCAGCTGCATTGTCTTCATACAGAAACAATGCATTTTCAGATCTATTTGTACTTTTATGTCCACTAAGTCCCTTTCACGACTCCTTCCCTCAGAAGAGTTTACTTTTGCAAGTGAGTTGGCCTTCAGTTTGTCACTGAGGACAGAGGATCTCTCCAGTCTACCTGGGAGCAGAACCTGTGCTCTTAGTTTCTATTCGTAGAACACTCTGGGCAGCTGACTGAACTGCTTTCATTTTTTTTCTCTTGTGGTTTTGCTTCTATAAATATACATTTCTTTGCCTATCTTGTTCTTCTACCCTCCCTCTTTTTCTTTATCTTAGGGTTCAGGAACTGTGATCACATTTCTTCTTAGCTCTTAATTCTGTTAATACTGTTTCCTGATATGCCCAGGAAGGACTGTGGACACATAGGACTTCATAGGAGCCTGACATACAGAGGGCTGTTCTTCCATTCTGAGGGCTGTTTGAGAGTGTGTTTTTAGGGTGATTCTTTTCCTTTAAGAGCTTTTGTTTTGAATGGTGGTAAAATTCCTCCATATATATGTAAAGTGTTTGGTTTCCTGGAACCCTGCCTTGATCTTCATTGGAAGATACTGGATTTGAAAGAGGAGCACACTTACACTATTAGTTAGATAGTAGTGACAATTAGCTAAACCTTAAATTCCTGAACTCCTGAACTTTGAGAAGGAAGACAGTGATCACACAGCCAAAGGAATCATATTAACACTATCTTTCTGGGTCACACTTTGGGCTAATATAACACTTGCTATAGCCTTCAAATTATGCTCTAAATTTTTAATGAAAGTGGATCTTAGCTTGATTTGGGTTTAATACTTAATGCATCAGCATCATCTTTGGTGGTAACATCCTAATATGTTTTTGGTTCTTCTTGAGAAGATCCCTATTACTGAAAGCCTTCATGTTTCCTTTTGTCTTGGCACAAGTAATAAGCTTTGGTGTGTGGGGGGAGCGGATGTTGGTTAAAGGTTTAGTTCAGATGGACCCCATAGTGTCGCTAGACAGGAACAACTTTGGATGGGTGAGTTATGTGTTCATGTTCCTCAAGGAGACATGTCTGCTCATGGGCACCAAATCTGTGTGTCACTGTGGTCCTCTCTAAAAGGTCTTGCTACCTCTCCCCTATGGCCAAGGAGTCTTGTGTTGCCTGCCACCCTTTAGTGCTGGTCTCTCTGGGGAGGCACCAAGCTCTGCTGGGTGGGATCTCAAAGGTCATTGGTCATTGCTGGATGTTGCATCACTGCATTTCCCTTTCTCATATCTAATGCAAGAAAATGGGCCCAACATATGACTTGTGTTCTCTTTTTATGTTCAGAAGTCCAGAGCTGGTCCACATATATATATGAGTGATGAGTGAAACTTGGAATTCTTCATTGTATAGACATGTTTGTGCAAATGAGGTCTGTGGTGTAGTTGATCAATTTGTGATGTGGTTGATAATTCAGAGCCAAACACATATACCAATAAAGACAAGAGTGTTCGATCTGTGGTCTCCACTGCCTGGTTTTGTCATGAATAATTATTCTTACACAGACTTGAGGGTATAATTCAGTATTAAGATTCCTCGAAACACCTCAGACAACTCACTGGAAGTTGTCCGCAGTAGCTGTAGAGTGTTTTGCAGCCCATGCTCTGTCCCTTGAGGTGGGACTAGCATTAAAATGAGGAGAATGTCACTTGGAGCCCAGACTTTGAAGGGGCACCAAAAATCTCAGCATCCAAAATAAATAATATTTCATGCAATATTTTAAAAAGATAAAAATGAAAGCAAAATTTATGATGTAAATATTAACATTTTAAATAAAGACAGCATCATATCAATAGTGCCAGAAGGAAGGCGAAAAAAGTCTCACAAATTCAGGGTTGAAGCCTGTCTTTGTCTTTCCTCAGAATTCTGATATTTTAAATCATAGCTTTTTTTTTTATCATAGCTTTTGCACTCACTTGCATTTTGAAAAATATTTCATGAAGCTATTATTTATCTCCATGACTGAGATTTTTCATATTCCCTTCAACTATGTGCCCAAGGCAAGGACCCCTCCTCCCAGTGCAACTCTGGCTGCAGGGCCCTTTCTGGCCTGGCTCTTGCATAAACCTCTGGCTTTTGCAAAGCTTGGATTTGTACACATGAGTGGCTTGGCTGATTCTGTTATTCTTCTCCCCGCTTCTGTGTTCTGGGCCTCAGTGTTCATTTCTGACTCCCTTCTGCTCAGGCAGCCTCAGCATCTCCAGCATTCACCATTCTACCCTGTCTACTGGAATATCTGAGAGATACGCACACTCATTCTCTCACTGCATTTTTAAAAGCATGTGACTGTCCAGAGTGAGGAGGTGAATGGAGAGAGACAGAGACAGAGACAGAGACAGAGACAGCAAAGCAGTCTTCAGAAATAAAAAAGAAGGCAGGACAATTTCTCAGTAAATTTGAGGAACAATCCAGGAGAAAACATTGGATATATTTTAAAATTCTTTTTGAAAACATTAGATTTTGCTTGATTCCCCCACATTTGGAAATTTATTGTTATATTTACTAATTTAAAGATACGTTTGATATCGAGAACATATAAAGAACTCAAAAAAAATCAGTCTTCCCAGATTTAAAGACCCAATGCAAAAATGGGCAGTGAGATGAATACACACTTCTCTGATGAAGAAATACAAACAGCAAATAAATACATGAAAAAATGTTCTACATCACTGGTCATTCGAGAGATGCAAATTAAAACAACACCGAGATTCCACTTCACCCCAGAAAGAATGGCTACTATCAAAGATACAACATTTGAGTTTTAAAACACTCTCATTTCTTTCAGCCTATTCCTTAAGGCCACGAGTCCCTTTTGTAATGTCTGCACTTGCTATTGTTAAAACGACTCACACCTAGTAGTGGCTTTGATAATCCAGGCCCCGTGGATTATATTTTCACATTTTAAAAGATCCTAATTGGTGCAATAATTAATTCATTCTATAGATGAGAAAATCGAGCCTCAGAAAGGAAAAAGAAGGAATCCAAATCATATCCCTAACGTGCCAGAAAGTTTTTATTCCTGGCCTCCTGGAAGTCAGGACTGTTTCTAGCCTAATGTTGCTGCCTATCTTGTGCAAAATGACCTAGCAATTTTCTTATTCTGCAAAAGGAATTACAGCATTGGTCTTATACCTTTCCTGTGGGGCCTGCCTATGATACCAATCTCCTGAGCATCTCAGATGACAGATGTATATTTTTTGGGTTCACATCTGTAACTCTTTCTTTCATTTCCATGGAAAGCTCCCTGTTTCCAAATGGGCACACTTTAAAGGGACAAAATTTTTGTAGATCTTTAGGGAGTCTTCTTAAAATTGTAAGTTGGCATTGATAAAGGACATTCCTTGCATGCATCTAGGGGTTTCCTAAAGTCAGGGACATCAGGGATATTTTTAGAATCTACCTTGTGACAGGCCCCTATGCTTAAACAACTTTGTTTCTGTGCCCAATACCTTGCATTAGTCTTTGGATAGCTCGGGTCACATGCGTTTTTCAGAAACATCACAGAAAGAGTCTGTCCTGGACTTGGGAAGTGCGGATGAGTTAGAATAGTGAGGCTGGCCAAAATGAATAAACTTTTTCTGACTCACTGTTTGTTCTCTCGATTATCTTGATAAGTTAGAAGAGACAAGAGCTTTGGGATCTGAATTATTCGCTTGCAGTTTGAAGTCCACTGAGACAAATAATAACACAAAGTACCGTTTACTACAGATTGCCAAGGCCAGTGGAGCCTCCTGTGTCTCTCAGCACAAAGCTGCAGGGCTGGGCAGCCCTTTGGGGTCCTGGAGGTGCGGTCAGAGAGAGGCTTGGAGAGACTAATTAGCATGAGACTTCAGAGAAAAAGGGTTGAAGTGCGTCCAAAGAGAGAATTGAATGAGTCCTTTGCTTACCCCAGGGTTGGGGGCGGGTGTGTGTTTGCATATATCTAGATACATTTGCCAGGATGGAAAATTTTCCCAATGAGATGAAATAAAACAAATCTCTGATGAAGAAGACTCCATGAGACCTTTAACAATGAAACTGCAGGATGCGGGGAGGGCAGAGGGGGTGGGGATGAAAGTTCAGATTAGACTTAGTGTGTGTAGTCATATGTCCCTGTCGGATGATGAATGTGTAATCAGGAAGTCACGTCTTACCGGGAATTCAGTGACAGTAGTCACTGAATGACATTGAAAAACCGCAGATGGAAATAAATACTTATTGGCAATTTTGTGAGCACCTAATCATAGACTGTTCAGGGCACAAATGACTGCTTTGGCATCTTCAGCTCTTATAACTGTGTCCAGGACACTGCAGATACCTATTAAATAGGTGGTGAGCGACTGAATGACTAGATTTTCTTATCTCCTACCTGGTGGTGGCTTCCTGTGGTTTTCGTGACATTGTGGGTACATCTCTACTTCAGTGAGCTTTAGGTATAAGGTAAACCTGCCTCTGACCTTTCCACTGGAACTACGTTATCACCTACCACCTTTGCCATGTCTGTTCACTGTGAAATTTAAGCTATTTTCCCCATTCTTTCTATTTAAATCTCAAGGCAGTTGCATTTTGAGAATTCTGTCTGGTTTTGCAACTTGGGTTTCAGGCATGCCAATACTTTGTGATGAGAGAATAGTGTCTCAGAGGCCTATGTTAAAGTTCCATGGTGACTTTTGTTTAGAGAAAAATTAGCAACAAGAGGAACAGAGTATCCTAGAAGATCAAAATGCACCGGAATGTGAAGACTGAAATCAGAGTAATTTTGAAAAAAGTAGAACACAGCCTACGCTCAGTGACCTAAAATCAGTGGTCACTGAGAGGATTTGAAGCTCTCAGTGCAGAAGAGGCCTTCTTGGAGAAATGTGTGGGGTGACTGATGTCACAAAGTGATTCAGAAGATTCTAGGTAAGAGGCAAAGAGTTTGTGATACATACCGAGTACATTCAGCATGAGGAGTTGGTACACGTACACATCACATCCTCTTGCTGTTTACTTCCCTTCCCTCCCTTCTTCCTCCCCTTTTCTTCCCTTCATCCCTAGGTCACCTTTCTATCTCCAAAAGGTTTACCTCCCTATGTAATATCATTTCCCTTTTATTTTGCTCTTTAAATCATTTATACTTTGGGTTTCTCATATAAGAGAAATAATGTGATATTTAACCTTGTGTATCTGACTTTTCTCCTTTAGCATCATTGTCATAAGGGGCATCCGTTTTCCTACAAATAGGTCAAATTTATCCTTCCTCATGATGTTTTCTTTGTCTGTGCATCTATTGATGGGCATATAAGCCACTTTCAAGATTTAGCTATTGCAAATTGTGTTTCTGTAGATACGGGTATACATGCATTTCTGGAATATGATGTTTTTAATTCTTTTGGGAAGGCATCAAGAAATAGTACAGCTTGGTTGAATGGAATTTTTATTTTTAGTTCTTTTGAGGAACCCCATATTGATTTCTATAGTGGTTGTACTAGTTCAGATTCAACGATGTAGAGTGTTACTTTTACCCACAACCTTGCCAGCATTTGTTTTTATGAGTACTTGATAGCCATTCTTGGTGGAGTGAGATGAAATCTTCATGTTGTTTTGATTTGCTTCTCTCTAATGGTCAGCGAAGCAAGTGTACACTTTTGGATCTCTGTTCCTCATTGTGTGGTCCTTATATTGTGCATGAGTAAGTGTACGCATGTGTGTTAGTAACTAGATTTTTCCTAAGAATCGAGTCGCTGCTTCCACCCATTATCTACCAAAATTGAGTGGCTAGAGGTGAGACCAGAGAATCTGCATCATTTGAATCCCCCCAGATGCTTAGATGTGTGCTAGGGTTAGGGGATCATCACTCAAGCCCACCCACTGTAGAAGGTCCCCTTTCAGGGGACCCAGAAGCCAGACGAGATGAGGAGGGAGCCCCTGGACACACTTGCCCTTGGGCTGCTGATAGTTTTCCCTGGTGCTCCTCCTTTGCCAATACGTGGCTGTCCCCTCTGCTCTGAACCCAGTTCCCATGGTTTCTGATGGAAGGTCTTTTTTGTGATGGTGAGTGCACAGGAACTGTGACTTGGAGGATACAATCTAGGAGCATGGGGGTTGCAAAAGCATTTAAGGGCTAGTCTTACCATTCTTCGCACAAGCATAGTGTCTCTGTGAGGAAATAGCTCTCGCTTCTACACTATCAGCACAGAAAATGACTTTGGTAAAATGGTCCATTTTGAATTCAGGGTTTCATGTGTACTAACAATATGACTGGTGTGATAAAGGTATGAGCAAATAACAGATGAAAAGAATATCCCCTTATTTATTTTTCTCACTAACACTTCATAAATCTACTGAAAAGCAAAATCTCTTAAACCTTACCATTTGAAGAGAAAAGGAACCAGTAGAAATTTGGAATATTTTATAATCCACATAACTGACAAAAAGCAGAAATACCCAAACTGGACTGGAGTAGACTCAATGCATCATTTAATTCTAAATCAAAATGATTAGAAATTACAATATCATTAAAGGTTACCTAAAAAGGTCAAGTTCACTAGCTTAATTTTCCTCAAGAAAAAAGTACAGCGTTATCAGAACATATTGTGTAGCTGAGATTTTGTAGTCCAAGAAATTACTGAGGTATTATTTCTTCCCTTCCCCAAAATTCTTAAGTTTCTTTTGGCATTTCATATTACATGATTTGATCTGCACAAAAGAAGAGATAATGGAACTTACAGAGGAATGATTGAATCATCATGTTCTAATAAAAAGTGTTCAAATTACATTTTGCTGCATAATGAATTCTGCTTCAACTTACTTTGACATAAATAAGATTGGGCAAGAGAAACCAGAAGTAAATCAAATAAATTAATAAAACTATCATAGCTGTTTCAATTTTGTTCCCAGACAGTGTCTGGTTATTTGTATAATAAAACTTGCTCTTACAAATTTAAACCCTGGCATGTCACTTAGTAAAAAGTAAACATTTAAAGAAGAGTTAGAAAATTCTTGGACTCCATTAAAAGTGCCTTCTAACTTCACATATACCAGTCACCCTTTTGAAAACTACTGAGGTGAAACTTGAAACCTAGAAAAGTGAGTTTCAGCTTTCAAATAGAGATTTTTATAAAACAAAAGATTGGAGATACAGACATGCATGCTGTCCTGATGATTAGCTGCTCTTCATATTTTCTTAATTATACACATTTACTGAATACAAGATTTTTGCATTTTGTCTAGACGAAAGCTCTGTCTCCACTGGTGTAATATATCATGGCATTTGTGAGTCTGAGCAAAATTGAATTTTCATCTCTTCTGCTATTTGTAGAGTTCATTATCTTGCAATACAACCACTGGGAAAAATACAATTTTTCGTGTTTAATGGGACTCTGACTTTGCCTAGTACTTACGATGCTTGAGCAATTTGTTAAGCACTATTTATCACGTGCACTGAACACTAATTATACTGTGTGTATTGCCAGGAAGGGTGATTTTAGATATTTCCTTTACGTAGTATCTCTCAGTGTAATCAGGGTGTTTTGCAACCACAGTATTACTTGTGTTTCTCAGAATCGGTATTCCTTCTCAAAATGTTGGACATAAATGAGAAAGTCACCAAGCTACATGTAGAACTTATAAATTGTGTCCAGGGCCAAAGGAACTGATAGGAGAAGAGTCCATCTCTAGCTCTTGAGTCAGCTAGGGCTGTAGATAGAACCAGTGAGTTGACTGGCCTGATAAGTATCTTCTGGACTGACAGACAGGTACTTTATAGTCCCTGGGGTAGAAATGATCACTGAGGTCCCTTCAAACTACCCCTCCCTGCAATCTATGATCATCTAGATTTAGCAGAAAGTATTTAGCATGGCTTTACGAATTGGAAACTTAGAAGATCAGAATTCTATTTTCTGACCACCCCTTGAAAAGGAGGTTCAAATGAAAGCCCAGGAAAAATCTGAGTGCTAAGTCATGAGTTTGAAACCTTGAAACACAGTCTCCCGTTATTTAGACAGCATATGGAAGAATCGCTCTCACACACAGACATTGTCTCAGTGGCCCTGGATCTCCACATGAAAGACACAATTTAATGTAAATGACATCTGCTAGGTTTGTGCTAAAGCAAATTGAGTATCTGTGAAATAAACTTGAAGCAGAATAGACAAGGTCTCCTCTTTTTGGCTTTAGTAATCCTGGAAAGCATCCTGTCAAGCATGAAGGAAAACCCTAATTTAAACCACAAACAGACTTCTTTGGGGACAGCTTCAGAAGAAAAGGTATCTGAAAAGAGTCTTTCTGATGAGATTTATTGATGTCCACTTTTCAAAAGTTGTTTTCCTACAACAGTCTCAAAAAATTCTGTGCATTATTACCATCGAGTTCCCTCTGACAGACAAAATTAGCAGAAAGAAAACTTTTAGAGAACTCAAAACCCTTGTAGACAGAAAACTGGATTTGATCTCCTTAGGTCAAGGCTTGTAGACATACGTGACCACAGTGGAGAATTTGCTGTAGACGTAACTAAAGCAGTTACTTTCACACAAATAAACCACCTGAAGTTGAAGCTCTGGGTTTTCCTTTGAAGGTGAAGTTTCAGTCTGCATCATGAACCAGTGAAAAGCTGCTTCCAAAGCTTATGGAGCTGCTGGTCACCTAACCGCTTAGCACTCGACATTTAATGGTTCGGAGAAAAGAAATTGCTACCTGGGCAATACCTTAATTATTTCCCAAGCCTGAGGTTACTGGCCCTCTAGAGTCCCCACTGTGACACAGTGCCTCCTAGTGTGTCAGCCTCAATCCTCTCAGCGGTGCATTCTCATTCGTTGTTCTGTCCCAGGGCAGCAGTCACTAGAGACCTGTCCCTAGAGTCTATATGCTGTATGCTTTTGCCTGGACACAGTGAATGAGAGGAAACTGTTCTTTCTTTTTCCCCATCATTTCCTGTTACCTTTCTATCGCAGTTTCTCCTTGGCTTGACCGCTCAACAGTTTAAAAATCTGTCTTTGCTTCTAGATTTTGCTTAGCTTGTGTTTTCTGGATCACTGGGTACTTTTCACTGGGTGAGATAAAAAGGAGATCAGGGAGCCAGGAAGCAGATGTATTTTGGGTGGTGTATTCCTCTGAGAGTTGGAATTTGAAATCTCCGTATGAAAGGAACAGTGAATGGGTATAATTAGTCAGGCTGATGAAGGAGTGAAACCTGGTAAGCAATTTTTCTTGACTGACTTAATGAAAAGCATTAGCTATCCATTTCTGTGGAAAGTCACTGGGGGTGAAACAAATGTGGAGTTGAAACAAAAGAGAAGATTTGGCGTGGGCTTGGACTCTCTTCCAAAGAATAAGTATTGCTTTAGCAGAATGTATGTGGTTCATCAAAAATAAAGATCAATCAGTGCCTTGTAGGACTTCTTCATGCATTTGCCTTCAAGGGAATGTGTAATGTTTTGTGAAATGTAAAGGGCTCTTGGAAAGGCTCAGACTGGCATTCTGTATCCTGTGGGTCTGTTGCTCCCTTGAGCAAGGCGCTTTCTCCAGGTCAGTTTCAGGAGCAAGGAATTTCTAGGGCTGACCTAAGGTTATCTGCCATCAGTCCCTCAGTCTGCACCTCCCAGGGAGGGTGTGAATCTGCCCAAGGCTGGTAGACCTGCTCACCTCAGAGTGTCTACTAAGAAATTAATTAGCCCCTGGAGGAGAAGTTTTCCTGCTTTCCAAGGGACTAAAAAATAATATTCTAAAATCATTCATGACAGCTAGTTAAAACCTAGGAGCCAAGTTATATGAGATTCAAGAAGATAATGACTTGACATCCAAACACAAAAATCCACAGCCTCACTGGAACTTGACTGATAGCTTTCCTGTGTTTTGCATGCAGCAAGACTGAATTTATCAATGATCTGTTGAGGTCCAGAGAGCTGCCCAAGATGCCTAAGATGCTGTTTTCTTTTCTGACACTAAATAGCCCAGAGACTTCAGATAACATCTGTGCCGGCCGAGTTTTCTGTTGCTGAACTAACCCACTTAGGAGGAAAAGTTTCTGTTGGTTCACGTGCAGAGGTTTCAGCTTGGCTTCACGTGGCCTACGGCTCCTAGGCCTGTGGCAGTAAAGTCCACCACAGTGGAAATACACAGCAGAAGAACCATTTACCTTAAGGCAGCCAGGAAGCAAAGAGAGCAGGGGTGGGCCCACACTATCCCCTGCAAGGACATGTCCACAATGACCTGACGTCCTGCCCTAAGCCCCACCTCCTCAAGTTTGCATAACTGCCCCAAAATGCCATCAACTGGGGACCAATAGACCCTTGGGCAATGTTTAGGATCTAACCATAATACCATTTCCAATGGGACAGCAGCTTTGCTTTGTCAAAGCTTTCTGGCTTGAACCACAGTGGAAAAATAATCTCCTAAACTGAGGAACTGTGGAAGGACTAGGTGCACATCTTTTTCCTTAGGGGAAAGATTATTTGTTAGCATTATGAGGTTATAAATTATTACCTTAATGTTACCAAAACAAAAGGACATGGGATCTTGTTTTCTGTCCTGCTTTATTAAGGTATAAACAAATGTTACAGGAAACGTCGAACCTATTTTCAAGGCACCCACCTTGAAAAGTCACAGAGTAGAACAGAAAACAAAACACAGCCTCATTATATTTCAAGTAGTTAATAATGCAAACAAGACAACCAGGGCCAAGAATGCAAAAGAAGTTGAGATTCCTGGGTTGACATGTGAGACAGCATTGACAGAAGTTAACTTATTCTGGAAAGAGAGACAGGAGACTTTGTCTTTTTGGATCTTGGTTTTTTTTTTTTTTTTTTTTTTGAGACTTAGCATGTGCTAAATGTGTCCATACATATCATCATCTCGCCAAACTTCACCTTTCATTAATTTCTTGGGAGTCAGCAAAGTGATAACTGGAGAATTTGAGTAGCAAACTTACAGTCCAACTAGCAGTTGCTAGAGAGGAGACTCAAATGCAAGTTCTACAGTCTCAGAGCCACTGACCACTTTTGTCTCAGGTGCCTGTTCACACCCCTGCTGAAACCCCTAGGAGGTGGATCCTTGTCCTCGAGTACCACACCCTGTGAAGTGACCTGACCCCAGATACCCATTTCAACCCATAATAACAGCAAGGTTGAGTCTTTGTCTGGATAAATCACAGGTTATGAAATATTCCTTGGAAGTTCAACCTTCATCTCTTTGCTAGTTGTTTCATTGACAAACTTTCCTCATTCACTGTTAACAGTAATGACTTTTTAAAGGTTCTTTTAAAAAACATTTTTGAAAACCTTTCTATAATTCTAAAATACCCTTGATGCTTTTAGTAGAACTAAAATATTTTTGTAATTTAAATTTGGATATAGCTTCAATATATCCTTAATAGCATATGCTAAGGGTATAATTTTCTCAGTCATCAGCAGTGTGTTCACTCATTTTCTGTTGCCAATAACAGAACATGACAGAATGGGTGCATGTAAAGAAAGGAAGTATATTTAGCTTCTAGTTTTGGAGGTTCAAGTGCTCGTATCTGGTGATGGCCTTTGTGCTGCAGACACTCTGGATGTAATACAGCTTCCCACGGCAGAGATGGGTCGTGCTCCTGTGTGTCACTGTTCCTCTGCTTAGAAAACCACCAGTATTCAACCATGGAGGGTCCACTCTAATGACCTTATCTAAGTTTAATCACTTCCCAGAAGGCTCACCTCTCGACACCACAATCAGATTCAGTATCCACCTTCTTTTTCTTCTTCTTTTTTTTTTCATCTTAATACCTCATCCTGGAGGTGAAATTTCAGAATGAGTTGGGAGGGGGCAGTGGGGTAGTGAAAACCATATTAAAATCATAGTGATGAGGATTCAGTTTTAGGGAAAAATTTTCATCAGATGGAGTTTGGGTTTAATACCGGCCCACAACTTCT
The DNA here is from genome assembly GCA_004365215.1 of Cuniculus paca. Lineage (NCBI taxonomy): Eukaryota > Metazoa > Chordata > Mammalia > Rodentia > Cuniculidae > Cuniculus > Cuniculus paca. The sequence goes on along the minus strand of RJWT010021702.1, from coordinate 3,712 downwards.
ACTCCTGAGTGGCCTTCGACAAGTCACATAAACTCAACCCACCTTAGCTTCTGCTCTGAAAATGTTATTAACAACACTATAGAAACACTAATGACCAATCTTTTGTTGCATTTATTCAGACCCAGCTGCTGTGCTCAGCACTTTGCCCCTATCATTGAGCTATAAACAGAATGAAGAAAATAATAACTCCTGCTCACTCTGTATCTTTTGCCTGTTCAGTGATTTCCAATGCACATGATCTATACAGCATGATGGCTTACATCTTTCGTTCTCGGTCCCTGTGTACCTGTGTCTCCTTTTTCCTCGGTTACTTGGCACCTCTGATTAAATCACTCAGTGGAATGTGGAGGGAAATAGGGCTCCCTTGCTCTGACTGATCAATTCCTTGACTGTGTCCCTTGCCATCGTTAGAGGACAGGTGCTGAGCCAGTCTAGGGCCTATACATTATGTCACCTTCACGTCTTTAACCCAACAGGTCAACAGATCTTTAAGCCAACAGGTTGCCAATCAGCCTAGGGTTCTTTCACTTGGTTCAGGTGGAAATCACAAATTGGCAAAGTACAGCTCTGCTGGCCATCCTGATGTCACCACATTTCAATGTATCATGCTGGATGCCAACAGCTGATGCAGCCAGCTGCTGCTCACTGCCCATGCCATCTGCACCTTCTAGCTCGGGCTTGTGCCAGACACCATAGAATGACTCCACCAGGTGTGGGTCTCTACTGCTGGTCTTTGTTGGCTGCTAGTCTCTGGAGTTCGTCAGTGTTAACAGCTCTTAGTGTTTATTGTTTTTTCGCTTGAAATGTTCTCTCTGTCCACATTATTCTGGATAAAAATCCCAAGTAGATTTATAGGACTTTCAGAGCCCATACTATGTGAGAAATAATTCATGAGTATATTTAGAAGGCCACCAAAACAGCTAGCTAGCTTGCTCGCTTTCTTTCTTTTAAAATAAAAATATAATAAAAATGAGGATACAGAATTTCAGAACAAAATAATAGGAGATTAACAATGGTTAATATATTGCATATTGTTATTTTCAAATTAGTTGTTCAGATTACAAAATACAGGCATGAAAAAAATGATCAGACAATGAAAGCACAAATCGTTCTTTTTGATGAACTAACAAGGTTAGTAGTATAATTATCCATTATACTCCTTTCTTTCTTTTCTCTTTTAACCCACTGCAGTAGCTCTTGATTTTGACAGGACCTGTGCTATCCGCAGTGGGGTCAGTACTCAGAAGGGAGTCCTAGATTAACTGGAGAAGTGGTGGAGGGAGGCACTACTTATATAACAGCTTCTACCCTGCGATCAGTCAAAGTACAGGCCTGGGATTGGTGCAGAGTCTTGGGACAGCCTTAGCTATCCTGCCAGCTGGCCAGTGAGGGGGCAGAGCTGAAACCGGGAAATATAATCATTAGAAAAGCTGCCAGTGGGGGCCAGGGATGTTAATAAGAAAGTTAGATTCCTCCCTCCCTGATTTTAGGCATGCCCGGGAACCCCTACCCTTCCTCACAAGGCAACAGCAGCATCTGAAGTAGTGGGAGCAAGAGGGGCTCCTTGCTGATGGTCTAGCTGCACTCTTGTTGGAGTGAGGAGGTGTCTTGGTTACTTTTCTCTCATTGCTGAGACAAACACCTGACACCCAAAATTAGGGAAGAAAAGGTTTATTTAGCTTACAGTTTCTGGAGATTTCAGTCCATAATCAGCCGTCTCCAAGGCAGGGTGGCATGGCACTGGGGCAGCACTTCAAGGCAGCAGCCAGAGCAAAAGAGAAAAGGGAAAACAAACCTCTTCTTCTCCCTTATACTATACACAGGCCACCCTCCCCCCAAAACCTTCAGGGTGGGTGTAGCACTCACAAAATGTCCTTGCCCTGCTTTGCACAGGATGAAGATATTTACAAAGTAAGAACCCTGGCTCCCTGCTGAGTCTCTCAGTTAAACTTCTAAACTGCTCAAGCTGACACAATGTATCAACCATAAGAGAAGGTGATAGCTAGTGAGGGCACAGAAGCAGGTGTCCCAGCCCCCTGGGGGGAGAGGGGATCACAAGGAAGTCAGGGGGAGGGGCATGACGGTCACTGGCCAAGCCATGTCCCCACCAGCAAGCACTGGCAAAATGAGAGTCAGTCGCCTCTCTGTCTCATTTCTGTGAAGCGACCATTTGATGGGCTGCTGGAATGGGAGACTATTTCTTAGCCTTAGCTTTAGTTTATTTGTCCTGAATAGAGAAGACAGACCACAATTTTCCAATTTTTTTCCTCAGTCGCTAGAATCTGTTATAGCTGGACATTTGAGTAGACTCTCTTAGCTGCAGAAGCAAGATATTAAGGGATCTAGAAGAAAGTGTCAAATATAAATGATATTTCTACTTCCATGATGTCTTCAAATTGTCCCCTTAGCAGTCAGCTGGGTACCAATAGGCACATTTTAAAATTTCTGTGATCATCCAACACAGGTTAGGACACAGAGCTCCTCTTGGTCATGCAACAACCAAGAAAGAGCCCTGAATATGTATGATAGTCTTCTTGTGAACTATATCCTGCAAAATGCTTCTCGGTCATCGTCACTGAAATATGCAGACTGGTAGACAAAGGGCTAGGAGCATGACCCCAAGATGCCTCCTAAGATTATAAAATGGCTTTGGACTTACAGATTTTATTTTTAAAATGTGCCTTAGATATCTAATTCCATATAATGAACCACCACCCCAAAAGATAGTGGCTTGACATAAGAGCAATTTAATTTTGCTTGCAGTCTGTGAGTTGAGGTTGTAGTTTTCTATACGTGTGATGCCAGCTCACATGGTAGGAAGACCCCTGATGGGCTCTTGTGTGTGGCAGGTGGTTGGTGGCTAATGGCTGAGAATTCTGCTGCGACGGTCAGCTAAGGGTCTTGGTTCTCCTCCAGTTAGACTTCCCCCATGGGCTCCTAGGTTTTCGTACATCCTGGAGAACTCAAGGTGGTCCAACATTAAATTTAAGATGCAGGTATTATGCAAGAGCATGAAGACAGGGAGGCACAATTTATGGAAGGCTACCAAAGTAATGGTCCACTGCAACAAAGGAATTTTGCATAGTATTTCAGGAACTCTGAAATACAGATTATATTTTAGTATAAAAATATATCCACCCCTCCAAGTAGCCAAGTTAAATAAACTCTTGGAAAAGAAGGCAATATTTATTCCATGGTTTCACTTAACCTTGGCATACTACAATAGGTACCAGCTGGGCCATGAGCTCCTGCAGTGCCTTCTTTCCTTAGCTATCAGATGGAGTCATGAGACTCAGTAAGAATGATCTGGGAGGCAAGGGAATACGGCTTTGATGGTTATAGATGCAGGTGCTTGCCTCGCTTACTATTCTGAATCCCAAGCAATTTTTATTGATGTTCATGTTTGTGTTTTCGTCCTTTAGAGTACAGAATTGAGAGTTATAAATTACAAATTATAGTTTGAAAAGAATTCCATTTTATTAAGCTGCTCAAGGCTATAACTTAATTTGTTTGGCATAGCTAATAGATCCTAGGTGGTTTTTTTTGTTTTGTTTTGTTTTTAAGAGTTCTTTACTTCCATATGTCACAACAAAACTATTCCGAGTGATGTTAGGCCAGTGTGGTAGAAAAATTGATACAGGCTGAAAGGGATATAGGTTTCAGCAACCTAGCCTGATTCATTTCCCTGACAGTGGAGGAGTTTTTTCCTATA